>RJWM01009096.1:0-69563 GCA_004363535.1 Dasyprocta punctata
TTTAATCCCAGCACTCGGGAGGCTGAGGTAGGCGGAGCGTTGTGGGTTCGAGGCCGGCTTGGGCTACAACGCGAGCGCAAGGCCGGCCTGAGCTACATAGTGCGACCCTGCCTCAAAAAACCAGGGCCAGGAGTTTGGCTCAGTGCCTTAAGCGCCTGCCCTGGCAGGCGCGAGGTTGTGAGTTCAATCCCCGGTGCCGGGAAAAAAAAAAATAAATAAAATAAAAATAAAAAGAAAAAGAAAATTGAGAGATTAAAACAAAGAAAAAACACTCCCATCATATTAATTAAACATTAAATGTTACCTGTGTTTAAAAAGTAAAATTGTAAAGAACAGTAATTGTCTATAGTTCTATAAACTGTTTATCAACTGTATTTTTAAAATTAATTTTAACTTGGTTTTAAAAACTGTAAGTGTTTTTGAGTTTTTGAGTCCTCAACTGCTGAATCTCTGTGTTAGAAATTGTATTTGTTTGGATACTAAGAAATGGGATAGACAGCCTCATTGTATCATCTCTCTATAAATGTGTGTAGATCTTTTATGGAAGCTCTGCGTTAGCTTAAATTAAATATTCTGAAAATGATAAGATTTCTAACTTGTTAAGGTACAACAATTTAAAATGGAATGTTTCTGAAAAGTTATATACACACACACACACATACACGGTTTAAGATACATAGATTGTGCTTGTGAAAGCTATATGTAACATTTTCCTAAGTAAATCGGTTTACTAAGACAAGTAATTATAATTGACAACAAGAATATCAGTGTGATCAGTTCTAGTTGTGATATACTTATACCATAGTGTAGTTGCTCATTTATCTGTTTCTTTTCCATATTACAAACCTTTAGGACAACTTGTGTCTTAATTATCCTTTAATCCTTAAGATTGATATATACTTGACACATAAATATTTGTTGACTTAATAAAATTTGGACTGTGACAGACATTACAAAAATCTGTTTTAAGTTTTTCTAACCAATCCAGACCTTACATAGGAATGAAAGTAATTTGAAAGAATTACTAGGTTTATTGTTATACTTTACCACATTTAATCAAAAAACTTCAGATTTTTCAAGTGGTTGTAATATTTGTTGTGTGCATAAATTGTCAGAACTATCTTTAGAAAAGACACAATGACAACATTCAAGTAGAACATTCTTTTATTTACCAGTGAGTATTGGTTATGGCTTTTGTTCCTTGATGAGCCATTTCTGGCAAATCCTTATACTGTGTATTTCTGTGTTGATCTTGTCACATGTCACATGTAAGTGGCTTTTCCTCCAACACTGACAGAACAGTGAGAGACACCACACAGACTGCTGTAGGTTGGGCTGTGTCCTGTCAGAAGCAGCATGTGACCTTCAGAAGTGGTCTTCTATGGGTAACCATTGAAGAAGTGCAGAAGAGGAAATGTGAGATTTATTTTCAAACTGAAGACAGAATTAAAGAGAATTGAAACCTCTTAGGTATATTTTCATGACCTACTTTTTTTGGGAAGGGTTCAGCACATATAATGTATTTTGATCATATCCATTCCCTCTGTGATGAACTACTTTTTACATGTTAAATATCAGCAGACATAATTGTGATTTATATTGCCATTACAGTGAATAATGTGATAGAATCATTTTTCTGGTATGTATCTATCATGTATTTTTATAAACCGTACATTTTTGTGCTCTTCCTGTGTGTTACAATTGCATTTTACTATTTTCTGCTGCTGCTTGTCTCTCAAATCAGAGTGTCATTGTGCATCTTTAAAATGGTGTTGGTAGCTACACAAAGTTAAAATTAATTTTTGAAGAAGTAGAAATCAGCAGATCATTTAGACCTTGCATATAATGACAACAGCAGAAGTTACAAGCCTGAGCTTTAATAGGAAAGAATCAGCAGCTCATTTAAAGAAAAAACAAAATCCAAAAAACAGCAAAACAACCTGCTGAGCTTTTCAGAGAACCAGCAAAGTTTCTTACTAACCTGTCCCTAGAGAATTTTATATTGATTTAGCTCAGTTTAATCCCAGATTAACTGTGAAAGGTTAATTTTTCATTTTCTAAGGTGGAAATTTACTTATTAATAATAATAGATAACATTTCCCAAACATTTAAAGCATGTCAGATGATGATACCTTTTAATAGTGCTTTCTATGGATTATTCCCCAGTCATGACAACAGATGTAAGAGATCAGTGCTATTCTGCCTGTTGAATAGATGAGCAAAGGGAGGCCTGACGAGATCATGGGATTTGCTGTAGTTGTACAGAGAGTCTGGGGTAAGGCCAGGCTAGGAGCCTTGTGTGTTTGACAGTACCTGGCTAGGACATGTGGAACTGTGAGCAGTGTGCCAGTCAGGTGGTTGCCACAGCTGCCTTGTACTGCACGAATTCCAACTTGGTTTTCTGGTTTTGGAGGAGAAATCAGTGCCTGTGGTACCAGCTGGCTTACCTTCAGTTGCTCATGGAAGGTTCACCAAACCCTGTGAGGTAGGGAAGGTCATTGCCATTTTAAGGTTGAAGAAATTGTGACTGAGTGGCTGAATTGCCCAAATACCAGTGACCAGTGAGAAGTGAAGCCCGAGCCTTTCTGATTCCCTGTGAATGCCTTTGCCTTTGGGATGCTTCAGAGTCTGCTCCCATTGGGCCCCCACATGACCCTTATTTCCCTGCCCTCACTGAAACAGAGTCCATGGAAATAGAGAAAATATGAGAAATGATGTCATGATCATAAGTAGATATTCAGTAGTGTGGTTCATTGTTAGTATGTATTTTTATAATTAAATATCTTAATACAGTTATAAATGACGTGTTGAAGAATATTTATTATTTCTACAGTGAATCGTGGTAAACATTTTATGAGAATTGTCTTAGTTAAGTATTTGAAGTACAGCATATGTTGTATAGAACAAATTAGAGATTTTTAATATAAAAGCATTTAAAAGTACTATTTAATATTTTACATTTACTATTTTGCAAAATAATATATCATGCTGTGTGGCTGTGATGATTCTGCTGAGAATGTCTAAACCAAATGATCCAAAAAGAAAGATGCCCTTTCCATGGGAAAGGAAAAGGAGAGGGAAGAGGGAGACCTTTATAGCAGATAAAATTGCAACAGCTTCCTTAATGGGCATATGTTTGAGTCTTTCTCAGTGCTCAGCATTGCAAATAATCACTTTATTTAGACATCTTCCTTTGCTTACCGTTAATATAACTACTAATTGTTGTGGGCTCAGTTTCTTTAAAATGCTTTAACAAATGTTTTCTGAAGGTAGATAAGTGGATTCTGACATAGTTCATAAGAACAACACAACCTACCAAAATGACTCCAAGGATTCTCTTTTCATTCTGTAGAGCTTCCTGCAAATTCATTATTTGTCTTTATCTGAGGGTTTCTTTTCTCCAGTTGCTTTGTTTAGCAGTACAGTGAGTTGGATGAAGTTATAAAAACTTGAGCAAAATGCAATAGATTCACTTTTTAAATGTTTAGATTAAGTACGTTATAACCTTGTGTGTTTGGATTTTATTGTATTGTGCTGTAGGTTTAAGGATTGAAGACTTACAAAATTTCATTTGGCATAAAAGAGCACTCTTCTGTATTTAACAACAAACTCGTGTTGATATAATAAATGTGGAAGTTGCACATATGTAGTCGTCCAGAGTGGCAGAGATTTTATTCATGAAATGATTTAAGGTAAGATTTCAGAAGAGGCATATATATGGCCAAATATATCAATATTTTGGCTTAACTTACTTATTTGAGGAACAAAATCTATTACCCAAATTTTAGAAAAGCAGGGGAAAAAAAATTCACCCATAAGTTCATTAACTCAATGAAACCTCTCTCAGGATTTTTAGCTCATGAATATTTTTTTCCATGAAGAGGAACCAGTAAGCTCACCAGATTTTCATTTTTGGATATTGTATGCATAAGCAGGGAGACATTTTATGAATGCTATGCTTGGCAATGTGTAGTACTTGAGAATGTATGAGTGTATGTGTGTTCATGTGCACACACTCGTATGCATGAATAGTGTGTGTATATATGTATGTATGTAAATATATATGTGTCTTGGTTACTTTTCTCTTGTTGCTGAGGCAAAATACCTGACACCCAAATTTAGGGAAGAAAAGGTTACAGTTTGTGTAGGTTTCAGTCCGTACTTCGTTGACTCCAAGGCAGGGTGATGTGGCTGAGGGGTAGCCGTTCCTGGAGACTGCAAGCGACAAGAGGAAAGGGTAAAATGGGGAGAAGCACACTGCCCTCCCTCCCTTATACTGTGTGCTGGGTCCCCACTCCTGGGCAGGTGCAGCACTCACACTGCCAATCCCAGTGCTAGACAATCACGAATGCTAGACTCAGCTGCCTTCATGACTGCATGAGGCTTTGGGGGCCATCCAAACACAAACCATGACAATATGTATACACACCCAACAGAAGATTTATCTAACAGTTCTTCCAAAATGATCTGCACCTTTCTAAAAATAAATATTTTTGCAATGTTGTTAGTGACTGTAATATTTATTTTTAATAGTGAGATTTGGATTGTTTCCCACAGGTGGTGCTTTGCCCAGCTTTTACTGGTGAGATGGATAGACTTTCAACTGGGGAACATGGGCTACTTGGATACTAACTTTTTTCCTTACTGGTATCCAGAGTTTAGAGGAAAGGGGTAGCCATTCCTAGAGGCTGCAAGCGGCTAGAGGATAAAAATGAAAAATGGAGATTTTAATTTTGCCCCACTTCCCTAAGGGAAGGGGCCTGTTCAGCCCTGCTTTCTGGAGATAAATGCTTTCACACCTGCGAGGTCCCCTCTTTCGCCAAGGGAAAGCCAGTCATGACTGAGGATGAGACCCATGTTCAGCACGGTGGTTAGTGTCCCATACACCCTGGAGCACTTTGGGGCATTGCATGAATCACTTTTCAAATTGGCCTTCCTATCTGCGAGGTTTTGTCAGTTCCTCCTGTACTTTGCAGCAAATCTAGGACTCTTGGAGACAGAGGTTGTCAGGCCAGCTGCTAAAGTGCTTGGCACCTTTTTATTCAGAGAATTCCAGGCCTTCAGGAGTCTGGTCTCCCTCTTCCTTGCAGAGGACTTGTCAAGATGTTAGAAGGTGCTCAGTGAGCTTTAGAGATGGTTCCTGAACCAGCTACAGAACTGTAATTAATAAATATCAACTCCATCAGTGACTTGTGATGATTAATGGTGCTTTGATTAAAATATACACAATACTGGGGGATTAACTGACCACAAGCAGGAACTCGTAAGTATTCATCAGTTTCTTTCAATTTTAGGTAAATGTGGAACCTGCTAGAAAAAAATACATGAGACAGACATCAGTCTGGTTGTTTAGCTTTGCCTTTGTTGGCAACTTTAGGCGAAATATTTTGGCTGTATAATAAGGGATACATTGCGTTGTCTTTCAGGGTCTCTAAAGACGCTAAGTTTGAGTAATTCCTCATAGTGTAGTATTTTGCCACATCCCAAAATGTGTAAAGAAAGAATTATCTTCTTTATCTCTGCCATAGACTTCTTTTTTCCTCTTACACCCTTTCCTTTCTTCTTTTTCAGTATTTACACATTCTTAGTACTTCACATAACACGCTTCCATCTTGCTGTATGAGAAGCTGATTTTCAGTTAAACAAGCTTGTGCTTTCTTGCTGAGAGGCTGGGTGCAGTGGAGGAAAATTGCCATAGGTTTTAGTATTATTCAGGCACAGTTGGGCCAACAGGTCAGGAGATGACTGCTGATGGAAAGACAGTTGATGCTCAGGGTCCCCAGCAAAAGAGAGGCCACACCATGATTCATAGGACTACAAGAGTAACAGTGGGGGTGTCAGGAACAGAAAGACCCCAGGGAAGAATGAGCAGGAGCCTTTATTGTGGTTTCTGCAGAAAGGAACGGATGGAGTAAGGTAGGTGGGTTGGCCAGTCTGAGTAACTTCAGTGGACTCTGGGGCAAAGGGGTGGCCCTGGCTGTCATTTACCAGGTCCTGAGTTGGTCAGGGCAGAGCAGTTGTGGACTGGAGTGTGAAAGCCAGGTAAAGTGGATATGAGCTCTTTGTTATGAAGGGGCTGGCTTGCACATCAACGGTGTGCTGACAGGTTCATCTTTCAGTATCTGTGGAGTAGGGCAACCATGGGAGAGGCAGTCTCTTCTGGGCCAGCAAGGTCCCAGAGTTAAAGGCTTAGAGATAACCCGCAAGGTTAACATAGAACAGGATCATTTATTGGCTTTGTATACCAAGATGTATTACCCTTCTCTCTGTCTAGCTCCTTCACACCATTTTGAGGACTATATCTCTCCTATTCTTCTGTCTATTCTCCTGCAAAATATATGCTTGATTGCATGATCAGTAAAAGAGATTTAGCAGTTGAAAAGCTGTAATGATTTACCCCCTTTTTCTGTAAGTAATCCTGAAACACTGGAATTGCTTCTTTGATTCTCTGGCAGCAACTAAATGTCAGGTATTCACAGTTACTTCCATCCCCAAAGAGGAAAGCACATCGTTCTTTTTATTGGCATCATTGTTTCTTTTGGGTGACCATTTCTGAGCCAGTGTTCCACATAGTTGGCCCCCTTCTTGGGGAGCACAGTGTTAATTTTATTCCTAGTGAACAGTATTTGGAGGTTAGCTGCACACTTTAGCTGAGGTTTCTCAGCTGGAATCTTCCCAGGTATATTTGAGGGCCAGGTTCTATTTTGGGGTGGCAGCCACCAAAATGGAGGCTACACAGCAGATTGTAGAGAACACATCCTTTGGAAACTCACCACCAACAGTGAATTTTATTCTTACATAGTTGGTGGGCTGAGGTTGTCCTTGGAGGTTATTAAGAATACTAAGGGCCAGGTCTGCCAGTCCACCTTGGCTAGCATCCTAGGCAGGCCTTCCTCCATTGGTGCTCTGTCCCATCGTGAGCAGCAATGACAAACCACTGGGCCTACTTCTTAAAATGGGGTTGATCGTGCTTTGGTTTGTCCCAACCAGAACTCATGTTGAAATTTGACTCTCATGGTAGAAGGCAGTGGAGCTTTAGGAGGTACTGGTCATGAAGAGTGGTTTTCTCACGGGAAGGGGTTAGCTGTCTCAGAGATTTGGCCCCTTGTCCCTCTTGCACACACCTGCTTCCCCTTCCATGTTTCCTCCATGCACAGAGCAATTCGTGGCCCTCAGCAGAAGCCAAACAGCTGCCAATGCTTTCCCTGCTTCCAGAACTGTGAGCCAAGATGAACCCTTTTCTTTCTAAGTTACCCAATCTCAGATATTTTGTTAGGGTAACTGAAAATGATCTCAGCTCATTATCTTGTTTGCTAATTTAGATTTTAAACCAATCTTTTGGTCTCTGTAAGGTTAATGATGAAATACAGAAAGGTCCAAAGGCTGAGGGGTGTTGTAGGGAGAGCTGGGAAGGGCGTCCTTATTCCAAGGCAGCGATGATAGGATGATAGTGGATGAATGCCCAAACAGCAGTGAAGTCTCCCGAAGCTGCAGGGAAAAGGAGACAAGACGGGAAAAACAATTGTGTTGGCCTCAGCAGGGCCTGGGGACAACCTGCTGTGATTGCCACCTGGATTCCATGGGGGAGTAACGAGCGAGTGCCGTGACTTCTTCCAGGGCAGCGCAGGTCCTGATACAGTGACAGAGAAACTGTAACCGAAGCAGAGAGCTACCCGGCGCCCAGCGGGACAGCTCTGCAGATAACATCACTGGGTTTGTCATCTCTGTGCAGGGACCTGTGCTGACAGACACATGGAACTCTAGCTTGCATCAGGAACGAGGGTCTGACGCCTTGCTGGGCCAGCCATCAGTGACCTGGATCTACACTTGGTGTCACTGAGTAATCTCGGCTGCCAGTAAGCTGGGGCAGGGTGGGGGGGCTGCGTGGGCAGGGAGTCCCTGTGATAACAGAGATCAGGTTCTCAGACAAGCAGGGGACTCCAGGGCCAGCTCACCTTTCAGGCTGCTGGTCTGGGAAATGTGACTCCAGGCTGGGCAGGGACATGCCCAGCCCTGCAGGGTCCCACACTCTAGGACTGGGGAGGGCATCCAGAGCCTGCAGTGAGGGGTGCTTCTCTCCTGGAAGTTCAGTCCAGGAGTGTGGGTGTTGGCTCGGTGATTGTGTAGGTGTCTATGGCTCTCCTGACCCCTTCACCCAAGGATTGCCTTGTGAACCCTTCTGAATGTCCCACAAAGGAGCAAGGAGGGGTGTTGTCAGCCAGTATGGTGACAGGGACATTATTGTGTATTAGGGTTTGAGAAATTCATGGCCCTTATACTCACTCAGTGCAGCACCCCTGTAGAAGTCAGCATTGGTGACATCCCCTTTTGCCAAGTACAGACCTCCCCCCCCCCCAAAAATAGCTGCTTAGGAGTTTTATTGTCTATGCATCATAAAATATACCATCTTAGCCATGTTTCCGTGCACAGTTGAGCAGCAGTAAGTACATTCATATTGCTGTGTAGTCATCACTGTTGCCCATCTCCAGGGCAGCTTTATCTCCTCAAACTGAGGTCTGTGTCACCCAAACACCAGCTCCTTGTTTCTTCCCTGCAGCCCTTGGCAACTGCTCTTGTACTCTCTGTGTCTGAATTTAAAACTGTTTCTGAGAAGACACATCCTGGCTGTTGACAGTGTTTTTGGTACTTCCATTCTAGCTGGCCAGCCACGAAAGAGACCAAGCAGAGCCCAGTCATCAGAATCTTGGAGTATTTTCTGTCTTGACTTCTGTGTGTCAGATAAGGGGCATGGGCCACTTGGAAATATTTGAGAGTTGCGCAATCTCTGACCTTTCCCCAGCATTCTGTGTGTGTGCTTTTTACTAATTATTCAGCATAATTAATCCAGTATCATCACCAGTCATCTATTTTTGGGATCTTTTCTTTCATCTCACTACAAGTCACTGGGGATCGAACTCACAACTTCATGCCTGCCAGCCAGGTGCTTAAGCCACTGAGCCAAACTCCTGGCCCTAGTTTTTTGAGGCAGGGTTGCCCTATGTAGCTCAGGCCGGCCTTATGCTTGCATTGTAGCTCAAGCCCGCCTGGAACTCACAACACTCCTCCTACCTCAGCCTTCCGAGTGCTGGGATTAAAGGTGTGCACCACCACGCCCGGCTCTATCTCACTACAAGTGTTAAGGATGTGAACTGAGTCTTGTTTAGCCTTGTAGTCTCAGCTCTCAGCACTATGTCTGGCATGCAGGGTGCTTGGCATTTATTTTTAATATTCTACAGTAGAAGAGGACGAGACCAGAATGAAGAAGATTGTTATTTAAAGGAATGGGAGATGTTCTAGTTCATGTTGCCCCAGATATTGTTTCATTTTTAAAAAGACAAATGAAAAAACTAGGTACTGTGGCCTGTGGGCAGGAAAGACATTCAGAAGGATACCTGCACTGTGCCCTTTGTTGATTTTTGACATTTTCTACAGAAAGTAGGGAACCAGCTGGGCATGGTGGTACACACCTGTAATCCCAGCACTGGGGAGACTGAGGCAGGAGGATCATCTTGAGGTCTAGGCCAACCTCGGCTAGATAGTGAATTCAGGGTCAGCTTGGACCACAAAGTGAGGTCCTGTCTCAAAAAACAACAACAAATGGAAAATGAGGAACCAGATTGGTCAGTGTTGTAAATCTAAACTGTAAAGTTAACATTTGGGCAATGCCCTTTTAGTATAGTTGAGAACCGTATTCCTTGTTTCTCAGAAAAATGCCCTCAAACATCCAAACGTAACCTCATTGCCTTAGTAGATCCCAAACTTTGACCTGAAATCTTGTTGCAAGGCATAAGACAAGCATTCTTTTAATTTTCATCCGAGTACCTTAGTAAAGCGTTACTGAGTCTTTAAAATTTCACATGTATTTTTGCCATCAGTGATCTCTTAAGTCCAAGGATACTGAAGGAGGTTATTTGTTGAGTATTTTTATACTGATGCTTTTAGAGGCTCACTGTTGCTACCGTGGTTTTAAAAATCATCATTATTCTCATGTTCTACAGCGCCTCAATGAATTGTTTTTTAGCTTAGTAACAATCACCAGTTTAAAAAATTGTGAAGTACTGGAACAAGCAATAAGAATAAAATGTGATACTAAAAAAAAAGAAAGTGATCTTCACTTTACAAGACTGGCGCCTGGGAGTGCAACCCAGCGGAAAACACTTGTCCAGCATGCAGCAGACCCTGGACTGAGGCAGGAAGGTGGAGGGGACCACTCCTGGGAGCCTGCTCTGCCCACACTCACATCCCTGGCAGGGTGCACTGCTTGCTTCTGTTGCCCCATGGCAACTGGACCCCTGAAACAGTCAAGTGCCATCCAAATGCCTCTGCCTGGCTAGCTGCCAGGGAGAGACTACAGGAGCCACTGCTGCCGGCACCTGAGCAGAGGCTTTAGTGGTGGCATCTATGCAGAGGCGCCTGATTCCAGGAGAGGTCTCTGGGAACTGAGCAACTTGCTGCCGTGGAGTAGGAGCCATGCCTGGCCCCTCAAAGCCCTAACAGACCTGGAGTGGGGATGTGCAGAGGCTCTGTCACCCTGCTGTGCTCAGGGTGCCTGGGAGTGATAAGTTAGGACCTTGAGAATTTTCATAACATCCCCTTTCTCAGTAACTGGAGTTCCTTATTTCTGAAAACTCCACACTCCCAGAAGCCTCGCTTCCTGACCCAGCTGTTCTCTGGGGCATTTCTGCAGCATAGTGTGTTTGCAAGCAGACACCAGTCAGGATGGCTGCGCAGAGCTGAGTCTGGTCTTGAACTTTTAGAGCAATGTACCTGCCCTTTATTGTGCCCTCTCTTTCTTGTGTCATAGACAGAGGAGATGGGAAAGTCAAATCTGGGGTTGTCTGGTACTCTTTGTCAAGTAATGCTAATAACACAAATAACAAAAGACAACTTCCCCCCAATTAAAAAAATTAAATTCCTCAGTGTTTAAAAACTCACAAAACTTGTTGTTCAGAACAAATAAGCAATCATGCAGATGCACACTATTAAAAAATTACTGGCTACCTAAAAAATAGGCAAGTTCATATCAGTGTGATTCAACAATGTATGGGAAAATTGTTATTTAAAGGAATAGGAGACGTTCTACTGTATGTTGCCCCTAGATATTGTATCATACTTAAAAAGACAAATGCAGAAATTAGGTATTATGAAGGAAGAAGCAAGAGTGAGTGTGCCCATCACAGTTACTGTGCAGGAACAGAGCAAGAGGCTGTTTATTTGCATTTTAATTTCCATTGCTGCGAATCATCACTAATACAGGACCCAAAAATAGAAGGTGGCAATTTGTGGTGAACATTGCATTAGCAGGAACTTACATGGCTGAGCACCTGTGTTAGCTGGATGTTGCTCTTCATGCTTTTTCATGCACTGTGGGTGAAGTACCCCACCCACCATGTGCGGTCCCCGTTGTGTGTTCACACCCATTGTAAAGCTGCCTACAGTGCTGTCTGAAGTGGGCCAAGGCTCGTCAGTTTGTGCTCTGTGGGTCTTGGTTTATTTACTGTGTGTCTACAGGAACCTACTGTATGCTGGTCAGTATTCTGGCCACTGGGGATACACTAGTGGGCAGAACAGTCTGATCTCTTGGTGGGGATGCAGCAAGAGGTGGAAGTGGTTGGCAGAAGGTTTCAACTGAAACCCTGTGAAGGAACTTCTACTGCTCTTTCACAGAGGGAACCCTTAGCCTATGAGCGGTGAAGTCTTTTGCTCGTGGTCAGTGAACAAGGCTATGGTACATTCACTCTTGTGGCATGGCAAGCTGGTGAGGGTGACTCCTCATTCCACACCCTCAGGTGAAGGGGTTTCTTTCTCAGTTATTTTTTCCTAAAGGTGTGAATTGCTTTTCTTTGTCTTTGTTTTCAGTGAAGGACTAAGAATAAACTACCCTGCTGGGCAGAAAGCCTGTTGGCTTGGAGAGGCGTTTGCTTTGTGTTAGGCCTTCCGTTTGGGTGAACTGAGGCCCTGATCTTTGAAGCACTGGCTCTGTAGCTGGGGTGGAGCTGGAGGAGGCCCTGGCTGATGCCGTAGTTGGTAGCCTTGAGGTGGAGGGAGTGGATGGCCTTCAGCTTCTCTTCTCTGGCCTCCAGCTATTCATGTCCTCTGAGAGACAGACAAGAGAAAGGAAGGCCAGTGCCTATCTCTCCTTTGCCCCAGCTGCCTGTAGGAAGCAAGGAGCAGGACCTCCTTCAGCCTGGAATGGCACCCACAGCTGTGTCTGGCGTCACGAGACCTGTGGTGGTCTCAGAGCCTTTGTTCAAAGTGAAGATTCGCCGGCAGCCACATGTCCTCCCAGGTGGTGCTCTGCGGCAGGTGTGGACCCTCAGGCTGTGAGGAGGCTGTTTCCCTTGAGTTGTGTGGTTCTGTGTTCACTACATTCAGCCGCCCTCCTGCTTCCCAGTGGGGTCATTCATCACATGAAGAAAGTGCAGTTTTATTCCTGTGCGTGTGACTCAAGGAACCCTCTTGTGAGCTTTATAGCCATGTGGATTAAGAAATGAAAAACTGAATAGTAAACATTCATATCTCTTATTGACAGGTAATCTTAGGGACTGTTAAATAAGAATTATAGAGGCCATTGTTTCAGACTAAGCACCTGCTCTGGGCCCATCCAAACCAGGCTAAAAGTCAGAGTGGCATCTTGCACACTAGTGCTCATCAACTAAGTCCCAAAACTCAGCTGTGTGTCTGTCCTTCCAGCAAAGCAGGATTAGAGACAGAGACCAAGCACGTTTCTCACATAGGATGAAGTTCTCTTTTAATCCTCACACAAAATGAGTCACCTGAAATAACCCGATGTTAATTAGTCAATTATTTTTCTTTTGTTCTGTTTACTTGTCCTCACCTTATAAGGAAAGTCACTTCAAAATGGCCAATCTGCTTTTTGTTCTTCTGTTTCTGTTTTCTTTTTAACCTTTCTCTGTCAATAAAACCAACTCTTCTACTTAGCTCAGTAGAGCACTTAACTTTATTTTATGTTCCTGGTTCTGGAATCAGAAATAAAACTGATTAATGTCATTAAATTAAATGGTTGTAATTTTGTCCTTTGACAGAAAAAGTCATTAAGAGATTTTTTTTTCTCCTACAGAATCTCCTCCCGTTACTTAAAAGATTACTTATTGAGAAATGATCTAGTAAAAGAAAAATTTGTCAGTGTTTTAAAAATACCTACTTCTGCCAGGCATGATGGTGTACACCTCTAATCCAGGGTATGTGGGAGGCTGAGGTAGAAGGATCACCAAGTTTGAGGCCAGCCTGGGCATATTAGCAAGACCTTGTCTCAAAGTAAAATTAATGAAAAATAAAAGTACCCAATTCTGATCTCCAGCATCCATTTGTTGGATAAGTCATTGAGCAATGCTTTGAGTGTTTTCTTTCTTTCCCCTTGGCTGACCTGAACAAAACTTTCATTTTAGGTTAATTGTCAGAATTGTGAGAAAGAGCTCAACATTGTGAACAGTAGCTTGTCGCAAGTCCTTCCCATGTCTTACCCTCTGAGAACTAAGTGCAAAGGCAGTTTGTCTGGCTTGACACGAAGGCTGTGGGACCTCTTTATGACTGTTCTCTCATCTGCATGGTAGGTGTGTGTCTTGACCTGTCAGTGCCTTCCTGTGACACGTCCCAGGGAGAGTCCAGAAAAAATGGGCCATGCTCATTTGTCCTCAGTGCTGTTGGGCAGTTATAAAACTTGAGGATAAAGCCATAGACCAATGGGAAATTAAGGGATATAGTCTGGTAAGATTTTCTAGCGAATGTTTTAAATGAATAAAGAGTCTTAAAATCACTCAATAATATGCTGCACACACATAAATACCATTTTTTGCCTATGTCCACATGCGTAAATACACATAGCAAAGCTGCAGGTGCTCATTGTTCAGCAGCATCTGTATATGCAGGGGTGAGGAATTCCTAGATACTAGCTGGTCCCTTTGTCTCTGCTCTGCTGTTCCTGATCTCTAGTGAAGGTGCTACAACTGTAAGAGTTTCTCTTGGCATTGGCAAGTGGTTTTTCCAGGGATCCCTTCCTCACCTCACTGAACAGCCTGTTGGAGCCACATGGGGCTCAGTATGAGCCCACTCTTGGGGCTTTCCCACCCATGCTTGGAGCCTGGGCACCAGGCCTCTACCCTGGGAGAACCTGGGGGGCCTCATCCATTTGTGTTGTTTACTGAGAATATTCACACTTAGGGAAGGGAAGGAGAATTCAGGTATCAGTGTATTAAGTTAGGGACCATCTTAAGTATGAGTGTGTTTGTGAGCGTGTGTGCACTGGCTGTCCTCTTCCGTTCTGACACACAACATAGTAACCAGTATTCACAGAGTCAGACATAATGGGCTTTACCGGTTATCTAATTTAATTCAGTTGACTTAATCATTAGGTGCTAATACAAATTACCCTCAACTATAATGAGTTTCTTATCACCTTTTAATGGATTAGTTGTGAAGCCATGGTGAGATGAAAATCACACACTTTAAGTCATTGCTCATAAGTGGAAAATGCATTAACTGCACCTGCCCCCCAGATATCCCCACTACCAGCGCAGTGTGCTGTGGAGTGGTGTTGTTCCCCTGTATGATAGTGGGGCTGACCAGGAGCCCTGGCTTGCCACCACTGTCAGTGTGGTGAGCGAGAGAAGTGCAGACTGCCTATTACTAACTCAGGAAAAGCTCAGAACTCAAACTGGAAAATGAGTCTGGCTTCTGCACATTCTAAAGCTGAAGAATTGTAAGTTGAATGATTGCAAATCCATTGACCATCTATAGCATCCTCACTTGTAAGGAGAGAAGGCAGAGGAAAGTCATGTGTCATCACTTCTCCTTGAGTTTCAGTGCCCTCCACAGCTTCCTTTCATCTAGGATAGGGCAGGATGGCTTCTGCACCAGTACTGTATAGTACTTTTCTGGGATTGAGATGACTTTTGCAGTCTAGTGTGGTAACCACTGGTCACATGTGGCTGTCGAGCATGTGAAAGGTGACTAGTACCTCTAAAGAAGTCTGTCTTTAGGATTTGTTAATTTTAGTTGTATAAGCTTCAGTTTCAGTAGCATCTGTGGCTGGTGGCCACTGTGCTGGGATTTCTCCAACACAGATGCCACTATGGGTCTCCTGGATACTCCTCAAAGCAACAACTAGGAGCAAACTTGGGAGCTTTGAACTTGATCAACAATGTTCACTGACTGAGCCTGTGTTAGTTACTTTTTTCTTGTTGCTGAGACAAAATACCTGATGCCCCAAATTAGGAAAGGAAAGGTTTATTGCTTATAGTTTTGGGAGGTTTTAGTCCATACTCAGCTGGCTCCAAGGCAGCTTGACATGGCGGGGGGCAGCCATTCATGGCAGCCGCAAACTGGCAAGCACTAACCGGCAAGAGAGGAAAAATACGCCTTCTTCTCACCCTTACACTGTATGTCGGCTCTACCCCTGGGCAGGTGCAGCACTCAGATTGCCAAACCAGTCACGAATGCCAGACTCAGCCACATTCATGCTATGATTACATGAGACTTGGCAGGGCCACAGGACCATAAATCATAGCAGAGCCCCTCCTGGATACACACAGCTCAGTTGGTGTGAGCATGGTGTGAGTCCCTGACTGCATGGAGCTTTTGTTCTGTGGTGGTTTTTAAACTGAGACCAGTCAGCAGTTAGATGTTTGCTTGTGTCTAGGGCTGAGGTTTTGGCCCTCTTTGATCCCCGTCACCTCAGGAGTAATCTGAGACCCTAGGCTCACACACTCATCTCCCAGAGCGCCTCCCATTCTTTATGCTGATCTGTCTCATTCTTCTGTCCCTCTGCTCTCCTTTACCTTTGTATCTTTTGTTTTGTTTTGTTTTGGTACTGCAGAGTCAACTAACGACCTCTTGCTTGCCAGGCGGGAGCTTATGCCGCTGAGCTAAATCCCTGGCCCCTACCTTTGTATCTTTTACAATTTTGTTTTATTTTATTTTTAATTGTGGCTATGATCACCTCACACTAAATTTACTGTGTTAAACATTTTTGTATGCATAGTTCCGTAGCGTGAAGCATTAGCCACATGGTTATGCAGCACATCCTCAGGACTTCTTCATCTTGCAAAACCGAAACTCGATGTGTAAGTACTGGCTTCCCTTCTCTTAGCCTGCCTTCACACACTGTTCTGCTTCCTGGTTTCACTGCCATGTCCTCAAAGGTCAGCCCTGTGGTCACATCTGGCAGTCCCCTTCCCTTCTTACATCTGCATTCGCTTTCACTTCCGTATGATCTGCATTTCTGTATTTAGCCATCAGGGGGTACTGGGCATTCTGCTGTCTTACCTTCCTTCCATTTCTCCTACTTTCTCAAAAATGAAACGTGAAATTAAAATATTTAAACACTTAACAAATTAGATAAGGAACTTATTTTGCTTTTTAAGGGCAGCAAGATTTGAGTCTTTATCTTTTCTCCATTATTGTCCCCGAGTATACCAAACATATCTACCTTGAATGGATTTTATTCTACTGAAACTTTTCACTGATTTTTAATTTGTCTGGGTCATTGACTTTCCGTAAAAACAAGAGATAACTCAGGTCTTCCCAGAGCAATGATGGCACACAGAGCCCTCTCTGCTGGCACGCAAGTCAAGTTGCCCTAGCCAAGGTCTGACAAATTAATCTGCATGTGTACAACAAAGATCACAGTAATTGTGTAAAAGCATAGCAAATGCAAGCTTTTACCTTTCAATAAAAAGCTGTTTGTGTCATTGAAAAGTCGGTTACTGTTTTTCTTCTAAGATAAAAGATGTTAATGTATGAGTTGTTTTTTCTAAACTAAAACTTCAGTATTCAGGTTTAGTTGTGGTGTTGGCACTTTGTGATAAATAAGTGGATTGGGGCTGCAGTTTGGTCCCTGGGTCTCTAAAGGGTTCACCATCACTTTGAGTGGAAGTTGGGTAAACATTGCATTTGGCTGCTAGAAACAGAATCCTTTGCTTCCTCCAGGCAGTTTAAACAAGTTAACCTTTCTCTCTCCAAGAAGTTTAAACAAGTTAAACTTTCTCTCCTTCAGAAGGAGGAGGATGCAGCACCCCCATGGAAGGCCCTGCTTGCCCTGGTCTTCAGGCCTAGCCTTAGGGTATCAGCCAGAACTGGTCTGCCCTGCTTATGGCTTAGGCAAGAGGGAAGGAAGTTTATAGGGCAGGGGCATGTATTCCTGCTTCACTGGTATGTTTGAAGTCCCACAGTGACTCTGCTTCCTGCCAATCTGCTAGGTAGGTTACAGAGTACCCTTACCTTTACTTTGAAGCACATCGCCACCCTGAATAAAATGGGGATTTTGATAGGATGGTGAGAGGAGATGGGTATAGAGCAGAAAATCTGAAGCTCTGTGTGTTCCTGGTAGTCTTCAGTGTCTGCCCTCTTGGGGTTCAAGGGATGATAAAAGGAATTTGGGCACTGATTCCTTTAGATGGCTTGCCCTTCATACCAGAGGTGTGTCTGCCTGCTCTTTGTGCTTACACAGCATATCTGCTGCCTGTGAGGGTGTGGGTTCTAAATTCTTCCAAGGCCAGAGGAAGAGGGTGGGTTATGTATGTCTGGTTTCTCTGTATGTCTAATCATGGAGAAGTGTGGGGTGGAGGTCGCTGCTTGCCTGGACTCTGGACAGGTCTGCTTTAGATGCTTCTGTTTAAATGAGGGGGGAAAGGAAAGGTTCACTTTCACTTAGAAGTCTCTTGCAGATGATAGTCAGTCACACTATAATTTAATAAAGACATTCAGTGGTGATGATTCCTTGACTTAAAAGTGTCACTTAGACTGGTTTGAGAGATGCAGTTTCCCAGATCTTGTATGAGTGTGTTTTGTTACTAAAATAGAATACTTGAGCCTGATACTGATGTAGAAAAGAGATTCACTTTGCTTACTGTTTTGCAGGCAGCCCCATTGGTGAGGCTTCGGTAAGGGCCTTTTGGCAGATAGTGTCATGGTAAGCCAACAGTAACATTGAGGGGGTTCACATTCGCTAGCCAAGGAACCAGACAGCAATTCAGGGTTTAGACCTCATATACTCACTTTCACCAAAGCTTGCTTGAGAGGCCGTGGGATCTCCTTGGTCCCTGTCAGAGGTGCATTCACAGTGCCCGAAGAAGCTTTTGCTGATGCCTGTTCAGTGTCACCACCCTCCCTCATGTCAGTGGAATGTGAACCCTTGGAGGGACAGTTGCTCACAGTTGGATGAAGCAAGTTAGTCTATCTTCCCTCTTCATGGTCTGCTGTGAAGGGAAGGAAGTGCAGGCAGCAGGGGTCAGTCTGAGGACCCTGCCTCTGAGGGGGAGTGGGAAGCCCAGGGAGATCAGTCAAGGCTTTCCGAGTCTCTGTCATGGCCTTTGGGGACATATACCTGTAAAGATCCCTCAAGCCAGCAGGACAGGCCCAGAAAAGTCAGGTTCAGATCCCTTGGGAGAGAGGACTGAGCTGTGTGCTGCATGCATGGTATCAGGGGTCATTCTAGGCAGCAATGTGTGGGCAAAGAATGAGTCCAGAAAAAAATAGCCTAGGGTTTAGACCTGGTTTGGGCCCTTTTTCTTGTACAATGGTTTCTTCTTTCCCCTGGTCAGGACTGTGGATGAGGTGGTCTCAGTGGGCAGTGCAGATATCCGCTGGTCCCATGATCCCATAATTGGAATGGTGTCTTAGTTACTTTCCTCTTGTTGCTGAGACTGAATACTGATGCCCAAAATTAGGGAAGGAAAGGTTTATTTCTTAACAGTTCTTGGAGGTTTCAGTCCATATTCAACTGGCTGCAAGGCAGGGTGGTGTGGTGGAGCAGCCATTCATGGCAGCCGCAAAACAACAAGGTGCAAAAAACAGGCAAGAGAGAGAAAACACTCTTTCCTCCTGCCCTTACACTGTATATCTGCTCCACCCTTGGGAGGGTGCCACGCTCACACCATCAATCCCAGCGCCATACAACAAACCAGTCACAAACATTAGACTCAGTCGTGTCCATGCCATGATTACATGAGACTTGGTGGGGCCATAGGAGTATAACCCATAACAGTCCACCCCTGACCCCCCAACAACTCATGTACATCTTTTATACAAAAGACATTTAGTCCATCTCCAAGAGTTGCCAGAGTCCTAACAGTTTCAGCATTGCTGAAAAGTTCAAGTCCCAAATCTCCTCTGAGATCTATGACAAACTTATTTACAACCCCCTGTATAAATGAAAATGAGGTTAAACACTTCCAACATATAAAGGCAGAAGATAAACATTACCATTCAGAAAGTTACAAATGGGAATACAAAGCATTGGAACCAAAGCAAGTCCAAAATCCAGCAGGGCAAACATTAATTCCTGGAGTTCTACACTCAGCATCTGAAGCAATCTAGTTGCAAGCTCCAAAAGGCTTGAGTGACTCCACCCCCATGGCACTTTTACAGGTTTTAATTCCCATAACTTTTCTCTCAGGCCCATTCTGCTCAATTCTTGCAGCTTTTCTTGGATGATCCACGTTCCTGACTTTTCCAAACTTCTGGGTTTTCCCTTGTACTCTTGGCTTCATGCTTACATCTTTATATATTGCCCTCTACAGTCAGGATGGAAGCTGCCTTAACCTTAGAATTTGTCCATTTTTCTTACACTTAAAACCAGCACCGTGTGGATGCTGCCAAGGTCTGCTGCCAACTGAAGCAGCAGCCAGGCTTTCCACTCTCTTGGATGTAGGGGTCGAGTGCCTGGATTGCTGGGCACTTGGGACTTGATTTTGAGGAACAGGTTATCTGTGCTGCCACCATTCTGAAATCTGGTGCAGCTGTTGCCATTTTGAAACCTCCTGTGGCCTCTGTTGCCACTCTGAAACATGGTGCTCTGTGGCTTTTTCCCTTGAGCAAACTCTTTCACCTTTGCTAACTTGAGGCTACAAAAGGTGAAGACCTGCTGCTCCCGGGGATGGCCCCAGGCCATCTTTTTTATTTCTCTGTTCCTTCTCAGCAGTAAAGGCCTCAGCTCTATATTTATAGTCCACAGCTTCCTGGCCAAACTCACAATGTCTTAAATCATCCTGCTGGGGTGTTTGCTCTTGATTCGCAACATAAATCTGGCTAAAAGCCCCCAACAATAGCCATGCCACCACTTCAACATTTGAGTGCCTTGAAATTTCTTTTGCCAGATTGATGAGTCTGTTACCCTTAATCTCATTCTCTGGTAAAGTTTCTGGACATGAGCAAAATGCAGTCAAACTTTCTGCCAGCTGTAACACACATTGTGTGGAGTCCAACAAGCAATGCAGTCCTTCTTCCCAGCAGAAACCTCCCAAGCCTGGGCTTTACTGGCAGGCTTTCTATCAGCCTTCTGGTCTTTTGATCTCTGACCAGAATCTTCCATACAGAACAGCCTAAACTGTTCCAGTGCCACTCTTTCAGGTAACATTTCTGAACCTGTCCAGACTCTTCCCACAAGCCATTTCCAAAGGCTCTTGAACCACATGGTCAGGTTTAGTCACAGCAATGACCCCACTCCTGATACCAAATTCTGTCTTAGTTACTTTTCTCTAGTTGCTGAAACAGAATGCCTGATGCACAAAGTTAGGGGTGGAAAGGCTTTTTTCTTACAGTTCTTGGAGGTTTCAGTGCATATTCAGATGGCTGCAAGGCAGGGTGGCATGACAGGGCAGCCATTCATGGCAGCTGCAGAACAACAAGGCATAAACTGGCAAGAGTGAGAAAACATGCCTTCCTCCGGCCCTTACACTGTGTATCAGCTCCACCCCTGGGTGGATGCCACACTCATACCATCAATCTCAGTGCCAGACAACAAACTAATCACGAACATTAAACTCAGCTGCATCCATGCCATGATTACATGAGCCTTGGCAGGGCCATAGGAATATAACCTATAGCAGATGGTGATCAAAGGAGTCAGCTCAAAGGTCCTGTGACAGCTAAGGAACTTGATATGCCCCCAAACTCTCTACCTTAACCTAGTGCTTTTTGTGGGTTTTTGATGAAGAAAGAAATTAAGCAGTTTCCTACATGCATGATAAGCAAGACAGAAGGAGGAGCAATTAGGCAGAAGAAAGCAGGAAACAGTGTTTTCCTGCCACTTAAACTGTTGTAATCCAAGACGCCATCTTGCTTAAATGGCTGTCCCTTTCTTCAGTATAGCAGTAGAGATTAGTTCTGTGTTCATCGTATTTATACTAAGTGAGGATGGCCAAAGTCATGTTGCTATAATGAACAACTCTAATGGCTAATGTGAGTTAACCAGAGGATCTAGTTCATGTGTCCTAACTCTAGGAACAAAGCTCATGGAGCCACTGTCATCTGAAAAATCCAAGTCATTGGCAAGGGAGGAGGATGTGGCCAATTGAGGACTGGCTCTCAGAGCTCTCAGCTGGGATAACACCAGCACCTGAACTCACATCTCCTTGTCAAGAAGAAGCCTGCCATGTGTCAAAAGGAGAGGGCCAGAATACCTGATGAATCATGTGCCTCAGCTATTTAAATAGAGTTCTGTTTCTACAGGAAAAGAGTCAGGAGCTGGGTCACTCACCAGCCCTCTATGTCTGCGTTATTCACAGCTGGAAAAAGCTAAAATTGCACTTATAACCTGGTAGCATGTTGTTTTGCCTAATCTCAGGCATGGTTTGTGGAAAGAAATAAATACATCTCACCAAGTGTAACTCACAGAATAATAGCATGTCAGCTGCCTAGATCTGGAAGACAGATTGAAGCATCTATTTGCTGCTATTGCAAAATAAAGATACTTTGCTCCCTATTAAGTTTAAAGAATGATTTAAAGAGGACTTTTGCCCAAACATGATGACTTGCTGTGCTTTTTTATGGAATTTAAACCAAAAACTGACGGTGTACATATTGTACTTTGTGACAAAAGCTGTGATTCGAAGTGCAGGTTAGAAAGTGGGAGGAAGGCAGCAGTCTGCCAGGGCTCACAGTCAGTGAGTCTCAGGACAGAGACCAGACTGGGTTTGTGAAGTCATTGTGTTCTTTGTCATATTGAGGTTCTTGTAAATGAAAGAGACCTTTCGTTTCACATTAGCTGCACCTTTGAGCATACTTTTCTAATTCCTAAATTTATAAATACATGTTTTTGTGAAAATGTCAGTCATTCACACAAATTTTTTAGATCCCTTTTGTATGGAAAGCACTGAGAGTTGTAATTGGGGATCTAAAAGTAAGTAGGATTTTAAGGTCTCTTGAATTTGAATTTTGAATCTAAGGGGTTCATGCTTCAACTTGAAAGATACATATGAACTTGTGTATGAATCTTAGCTTTTTCTCTGGCCTCCTATGTACAATTTACTGTCACTTTTTCTTTTTTCCTGCTTCTTTCAGTCTTCTTCCTTTCCCTTACTACTGTAACCGTGTTTATTACTGCTACTCACTACAACTAGTTACATGTGAATACTCATTTTTAAGCATTTTCCATGTATTATGTCACTTCATTCTTGCAAGAACACTGTAAGGTAGACATTCTTCTCATTTTGCTGATGATAAAACCGAGATCCCAAGACGTTAAATGTCTTGCCAGAGGTTGCACAGCATTTAAGGCTAGAACTTGGATTTGAACCATATCTGTCTCAGGACCCTTGAGGGGTCTTGGAACTGCATCCCACCAGCTTCCTAAAGGTCACCTAGAACTTCCTTCACCAAGAGGAGTGGAGGGGCTGCCGTGTGTGCTCTGAGTGAGCCCCTGAGGACTTGTCTGGTGCCTTGACTCTGCCACTTTTCCTGACTCATCCAGGGAATAGTGATGATACAGCAAGATCCAAAAGACTATCAAAGGTGATGTTTAAAATTCTGACTAGGGAAGGAAAGGCCTTGGGGGCTGCATGGGGATGAGAACAGGAGGGGACTGTAAGAGGGTAAGCCTAAGACATCTTTATCCTTAGGGGAGAGACTAGGAAACTGGGTGTAATTGGGTATCCTGAGGCTACATGTCCTTCCAAGAGCTCCTGTGAATATGGTCCTGGATGGCTTGTGAAAATCCAGGTTCTGATTCAGCAGGTCTTCATTGAGTAGCAGGCCCACTATAGATAACCAGTGTGACCAAGGACTGGTATAGGTCCTCAGTGGCCTCAGGGAAAGAAATCATGGAAATGAGCCCTGACAAAGGTATCTGTGGCTACAGGAGACAGACTAGTAATAAATGGAGCCTGATGGGGTTCATGGTACAAAGGTGTCATTCAGACCAAGTGGGATAACACAAAGGAGTTGGGACATGATAACAGTGACAATGTCTTAATTTAAAGAGAATTCTAACTTTGAAAAAAGGATGGGAATGGACAGTGAAATATTTCCAAAAATGTCTACATAGATCTTGGAAGACTGTGATTTGGATACTCTTTGGTGAAGATTCAAAGACAGAGAGCTCAACCTAAAGTTTTAAGGAAACTTGACCCAGAGCTCAGCTGCCATATGGTTAGCTCCACTTTGGTGTTTCACAAAACCAGTTGGTCACAGAGTAGAGGCTTGGTTGTTGTAGGGAACTTCAAAGACCTATGTGTTTTGCTAATGAAAAAAGGGCTACTACATGTACCATTGGCATTACTAATGGCATCCTTGTCTCCCAAAGCAGTGAACCTAGGGGCCTGGTCATAGCTGACTAGCCTTCTTTGCTCTATCAGAACACATCACTGACATGGTGACACATAGGCATGCCATCATGACATGAAGAGGATTTCAGCAGGATGTTAACTGCGTCCCTGCTGGGACAGATCCTTTTGGCCAGTGTGGAAAGAGCACAAGCTGCTTCCTATGTATTTGTATTTCTGCTTGGATAGGAAATAGCAAGAAAACTGATTAATGAAGGGTCATCTCAAGAGTAGTGCCCCCAGAATTCATGTTAAAATAGGTGAATTGCTTGTGAAATGTAAAGTTCCTTCCAAAACAAATTATTAAGACATTAGCATATATTCTCTATTGGCAAAGCAAGTAAGGGCAGACTTACGGCCATAGCTGACTCCAGAAATGCTTGGCCTTTCCTCCCATGGTAGTGGGTGCCAAGTCAACCTGTAGCTAATTAGTATCTTGAGTATGTTCTCAAATTAGCTATGTAGCAAGCCATCTGCCGTCTCCTCCAGAACCCTTGATGGGGACTGGAAAAGGAAAATCCTGCCAAAATAAAAATGCCCCCTACTACATGGATAGGTTAGGGAAAAATACGAGGTCAAGTTTGTGGTGGATGGGCATAAGGATAGCAGAGAGGGATGGGGAATGAACAAGTGACTGTCTTCTCCACTTCTCTGTGTCTGACCTTCCTCTTGTGTTTCTTTCTGTTAGAAAAAGACCAGCTGTGGATCAGGAGACTGTAGTCCAAATCAGAGATACTGGGTTAGAACCAGAAGTAATGAGGGAATTAGGCTCAGTTGTGGGAAAGTGTTTTGGAACCTCTTTTGAATTCACCTGGCAGTCTCTTGGTTTTTACTGGTTTGTTTGACCTGGAATAAGCTCTTGTCAGATTTATGCTTTTCTTGGTCCTGGCTTGCAGGGACTGTCCTCTCCAGGCTACCCCAGGGCTTCTCAGGTGGCCGGTGAGCCCAACCCCACCTGGTCCTTCTCCCATGGGTGCTCTCCCAAACGTAGCCCAAGAGTTCTGAATGGCAGTCTGGAAGTTTAGAAGTGATTGGATAATGTATGATGCTGTATCATGTCCAAGAGCGCCTGTTCATACTCAGTTCCTTTTACTCATAGTATGGTGGTACATCACTATAATCCCAGCTTCTTAGGAGACTGATGCAGGAGAATCAAAAGTTTGAGGTGGGCCTGGACAACTTAGCTAAGACCTTGTCTCAAAATAAAAAGGGCTGAGGGTATAGCACAGTGGTAAAATGCTTACTGGAACTGAAAACAAAACAGAACTCTTACAGACATCCCAAGGGAAGTGGTTACTCTTCTTCCTTGGTAGTAATACTGAGGAATTGAAGGCTGTGAGATGATAGTGGCCATCGAAGGTCTCACAACCAATGAGGAGACCAAAATGTGATTACAAACTTCCTCATCAGGTCTGCCCTGGAGGGTGAGTTGTGGAGGAGGGGACAGTGAAGAATGAAGGTGACAGGGAGTGGCAGAGCCCTCTGCTGGACGCCTGCTGCCTGAGAGGATCTGGGCCAGTGACACGAACTCCGTTAAGCCTTTGGGTAAAACCAGAAATTCTAGCTCCCAAACATTGACAGTGGATTTAGTTATTTTCAAAACATTGTAGCTCAGTGCTGTGGCTCAAAGAGCACCTCCAATGACGCTCAAGTTGGGATCAGTAGATAAAAGCAACACCCCTCGGTGAATGAGGCTTAACTTCCTTTGAGGGTACTTGCTTTTTGGAAGATTTCATTGAAGCGATTTGGTTTTACGTTAATGCAGTGCCTGAGGGAGATGACTTTTTTTGATCCAGGACCCCTTCCATTGCCTGCTGAGTTGCCCAAACCTAAGGAATGTTGGCTACAGAGTGAGATAATGTGGTGCAGTGTGAGTGATACCTTGCAGATTAGCCATGCTCTCTGCCTGCCGGGATACAGAAGGGGAAGGCTGTCCACATGCTCGAGTCAGTAACGCATCACTTTGTAATAACCCCTGAAAAGTGGGAATGGGCTGTCTGAGCCACTTGATTTTGCAGTTATAGCAAAACACATCCACTTCTAGATCGCAGTTGTTAATCATTTCCTACCAGGATGTGAAGGGGGAGCTGTCCTCAGCCCAGAGCTCAGTTTTAGTCCTGGGATGCTTGGGGCTGATATAATGAACAAACTTCATAATGAGAGAGGAGTGTTAAAGGGTTAGAGAACGGGCTATGAAAGGAATGGCCAGTCTGCAAGAGTGATTAAAAAATTTTATGGGATGATTCCTCTTCATGGAAAAAATTCATTTATTAGATCATTTCTGACTTGGCATAGGCAACCCATTTGCACTAACCTCAATGGTCTCAGTTTTGACTGCTTGGAGAATTATCTGTGAATGTTAAAAATAACTGCTGCTTGGGATGAGCCTGAGAAATGAGACTTACTGGCCAGGGTTCTGGGGAAGACTGGATGCAGATTTATAACAGCTGCAACAGTGTCTTTGGTTATAGTCACGAAGTTTGAGGTGTGTGGATTGGAAACTCCACTGTGCTTTAGAAGGACTTGGAGAGCTGGTTAATGTGCAGAGTACTGGGCTCTGGAACCTATATTCTTAGGTGCTCCACTTCCAGTCAGATCCAGTAGATATTGGCTGGGTGCTTCTCTGGGGGGTGCACGTGCACGCGCGTGCGCGTGCGCACACACACGCCTGTTATTTGCAATGAATAAATATAAATACTTTAGTATCCCACTTTTGACAAGCACTTGAGGGGGAAATAGATCTCTGGAAATGGATGTCTCTTAAGGCCCAAAGGATGTGATTACCTTAATTCCTCACAGCTGGAGTGCTTGTGGAGCAACTGTCTTGTGCAGAAAGGATGGGTACAGAGCTGGATCCTGCACCCATCTAGTTGTATTCCACAGGTGTCTGTTTAAATCCAGACTTGTCCTAGCAGAGGTCTTCCAGGCCACTGATCTTGCTTCTTTGCTTTGCGCCAAAAGTGGTAGTTTGTAGACATGCTGCCAAACAGCTGTAAATGCAGGGCTGAGAACTAATTTCCCCTTGCTTTGTTTTTAATTTATTTTTTATTTTTTTATTTAAGCGAAAAAGAAAAAAAAAGACATGTATAACAAAGACAACAAGCAAAAGAGACAAACAAAGGACTAGGGTAAATGCACAACAGTAACATTGCAGGTTTACAAAACAGGATGATAGAAACGTGACAATAGTTGCCAATACTGCATATTGTTATCTTCAAAATGATTACTTACATTAACAGATATAGACATGTAAAACTGATCCAATCATATGAGTATTAATTTTTCTTTCTCAATAAC
Organism: Dasyprocta punctata; assembly: GCA_004363535.1. Lineage (NCBI taxonomy): Eukaryota > Metazoa > Chordata > Mammalia > Rodentia > Dasyproctidae > Dasyprocta > Dasyprocta punctata. The sequence continues at coordinate 26,856 of RJWM01009096.1, forward strand.
GAATACATTCAGCAGTGTGTTCATTTTAGTTATCTTACATATACATATATACAGATTTATATCTTTTCCTTTTCCGTTCCCAATTACTTTTGCTCTTTGAGCTGCTTTTTACCCTTACATAGTATTTATTATAGATTTTGGATCATATATACTTTTTCCGTTTCTTACACTATGGAGACAATATGGTATTTACACATGTGGGTTTGATTTATCTCATTTATGAGTATGGTCTCAAGTCGTGACCATTTACTTATAAAAGTCTCAATGCAATCTTTCTTAATAGCTGAGTAGTACTCCATTGTATAAAAATACCACATCTTTTTATCCAGTCTTTGATCAGTGGGCACTTGGGTTGTTTCCAAGATCTGGCTGTTACAAATTGGGTTGCTATAAACATGGGTGCACAGATATCACTGTGGTATGATGTTTTCAGTTCTTCTGGGAAAATGCCCAGAAGTGGGATAGCTGGATTGAATGGGATCTCTAATCCTAGCTTCTTGAGGAATCTCCACACTGATTTCCACAGTGGTTGTACCAGTCTACACTCCTACCAACAGTGGAGAAGAGTTCCTTTCTCCCCACAGCCCCGCCAGCATTTGTTGTTGGTTGATTTTTTAATCTTGGCCATTCTTTCTGGAGTGAGATGGAATCTCAGTGTTGTTTTAATTTGCATTTCCCAAATGACCTTTCATGTTGAACATTTTTTCATTTATTTATTTGCCATTTGTATTTCTTTCTCTGAGAAGTGTGTATTCATCTCAGATGCCCATTATTGGATTGGGTCCTTGAATTTTAGGGGCCTCATTTCTTTTAATTCTTTATATATTTTAGACAGAAGTCCTTTGTCTGATGGACAATGGGCTAAGATATTTTCCCAGTTCGTGGATTTTCTTTTCACTCTGTTGGAGATTTCCTTTGACATGCAAAAACTTTTTAGTAAGATAAGATCCCAGGTGTTGATTCTGGAAAGTGTTTCCCGTGCAATTTGATTTTTGTTCATGAACTCTCTGCCTACTCCTATGTCATCAAGATTTTTACCTACTCTGTCTTCTAGTAAGTTTAGTGTCTCTGTTTTTATATTCAGACTTTGATCCATTTTGACTTTATTTTAGTGTATGGTGATAAGCATGGATGTAGTTTTAGTTTACGGCATATAGAAAGCCAGTTTTTCCAGCACCATTTGTTAAAGAGACTGTCTTTCTTCCAATGTACATGTTTGGCCCCTTTGTCAAAGACGAGGTGGCTGAGTGTGTTTGTAGTTGTGGCTGCATCTTCTAATCTATTCCATTAATCTTCATGTCTGTTTTGATTCCAGTACCATGCTGATTTTATCACAGTAGCTTTGTAGTATAGTTTCAAGTCAGGGATTGTGATGCCTCCTGCCTTCCCTTTGTTGCCCAGAACTGTCTTTGCTATTCTAGGTCTTTTCTGGTTCCAGATGAATTTCAGGAATGCTTCTCTAGCTCTGTGAGGTAGGCAGGTGGTATTTGGATTGGGATTGCATTGAATCTGTATAATAATTTTGAGAGAATGGCCCTTTTCACGATATATGTTCTTCCTATCCATGAACAGGGAATATCTTTCCATTTTCTGAAATCTTTCATTTCCTTCTTTAGAGTAATGTAATTTTCATTGTATAGATCTTTTACTTCCTTTGTTAGATTGATTCCTAAGTGTTTCAATTTTTTTTGGATGTTATAGTGAAGGGTGTGGTTTCTCTTATTTCTCTGTCAGTGACTTTGTTGTTTGTGTATAGGAATGCTATTGATTTTTGAGTGTTCACTTTGTATGCAGCTACATTACTGAATTTGCTTATTACTTCTAGAAGTTTTCTAATGGATTTTTGGGGATCTTCTATGTAGAGTATCATATCCTCTGCAAATAATGATAATTTCACTTCTTCCTTTCCTATCCTTATTCCCTTTATTTCTTTCTCTTGTCTAATTGCTCTGGCTAATATTTCTAGGACTATATTGAATAGGAGTGGTGATAATGGACATCCTTGTCTTGTTCCTGATTTTAGGTTGAAAGTTTTCAGTTTTTCTCCATTCAGTAAGATGTTGGCTGTTGGTTTATGATATATAGCTTTTATCAGGTTGAGGTAGAGACCATCTATTCAGATTTTCTGTAGGGTTTTTATCATGAATGGGTGTTGGATTTTGTCGAAAGCTTTTTCTGCATCTATTGAGATGATCATGTGGTTCTTGTCCTTGGCCCTGTTGATATATGGTGTATTACATGTATTGATTTCTGTATGTTGAACCATCCCTGCATTCCTGGGATGAATCCCACTTGGTCATGGTGTATAATCTTTCTGATAACTTGCTGTATTCTATTTGCCAGTATTTTATTGAGGATTTTTGTGTCTATGTTCATGAGGGAGATTGGCCTGTAATTTTCTTTTTTGGTTGGGTCTTTCTCTGGTTTTGGTACTAGGGTAATACTTGTTTCCAGGAATGAGTTAGGGAGACTTGCTTCCCTTTCGATTTCATTGAAGAGTTCGAGGAGTGTTGGCATTAAGTCTTCCCTAAATTTCTTGTAGAATTCAGCAGTGAATCCATCAGGGCCCGGGCTTTTCTTTGTTGGTAGGGTCTTAATTACATTTTCAATTTCATAAGCTGATATTGGGTTATTCAGCAGCTTTACATCTTCTTGATTCAGCTTTGGTAATTCATAGGTTTCTAGGAATCTGTTCATTTCTTCCGTGTTATCAAATCTATGTGAGTAAAGGTTTTCGAAGTAGGTGTTGATGATCTGTATTTCCACTGGGTCTGTAGTGATTTCACCCTTTTCATTTCTTATTGCATGAATCTGAGTTTTTACTTTCCTCTTCTTGATAAGGTTGGCTAGGGGTTTATCAATTTTATTTACTCTTTCAAAGAACCAACTCTTCGATTCATTAATTCTTTGTATTGTTTTCTTAGTTTCGATTGCATTAATTTCTGCTCTAATCTTAATAATTTCCTCCCTTCTTTGGGCTTTGGACTTGACTTGCTCTTCTTTTTCTAGGAGTTTGAGGTGCAGCATTAGGTTGTTTATGTGTGTTCTTTCTGTTTTTCTGATATGAGAGTTTAGTGCTATAAATTTCCCTCTGAGGACTGCTTTCATTGTATCCCACAGGTTCCGGTAATTTGTATTTGCATTTTCATTCAATTGTAGATATTGTTTAATTTCTTTTTTAACTTCTTCTGTGACCCATTGGTTATTTAGGAGAGTATTATTTGATTTCCATGTGTTCATGCGGTTATTGTAGGTTTTTTTGTCATTTCCAATTTTACTGCGCTATGGTCAGATAATAAGCATGGAATTGTTTCAGTTCCTTTGCATTTGCTGAAGTATGTTTTGTGGACCAGTATGTGATCTGTTTTAGAGAGTGACCCGTGTGCAGCTGAGAAGAATGTGTATTCTGATGTTGATGGGTGGAATACTCGGTATACATGTACTAGGTCCATTTGTTCACAAGTTTGATTCAGTTCTGCTATTTCTTTGCTGATTTTTTGTTTGGTTGATCTGTCTCTCTGTGACAATGGGGTGTTAAGGTCCCCTGTTATAACTGTATTATTGTTTATTTGGTTTTTCATGTCTATTGAGAATTGTCTTACATAGTTGGGTGCTCCCATATTCAGTGCATATATATTTATAATTGTAATCTCTTCCTCTTGAAGTTTTCCCCTCACAAGTATGTAGTGACCTTCTTTATCTCTTTTGATCATTCTCGGTTTGAAGTTTGCATTATCTGCAAATATAGTAGCTACCCCTGCTTTTTTCTGGGTTCCTGTTGCATGGAGTATTGTTTTCCAGCCTTTGATTTTTAGTCTGTGAATTTCCTTTTGAGTGAAATGTGTATCTTGTACGCAGCATATTGTTGGGTTTTGTTTCTTAACCCACTCTGCTAGTCTGTTTCTTTTTATTGGTAATTGAGACCATTTACATTGATTGATATAACTGATACGTACTGGCTCATCCCTGTCATGGTATCTTTCTGTTGTTGGTTTTCTACATTTTCTGTTTAATTACTTGCCCTGCTTAGTGCTTTCCTTTTGTTGTTGTTCTTAAGATTGTGGCTATCTTTGTCTCTTTCTAGAGTGTCTTTCAGTACTCTTTGCAGTGCTGGATTGGTGGCCATAAATTTCTTCAGTTGTTCTTTGTCATGAAAGTATCTTATTTCTCCATCAATTTTTAAGGATAGTTTTGCAGGATACATCAATCTGGGTTGAAAGTTGTTTTCTTTCAGGATTTGAAATACGTCACTCCAAGCTCTTCATAACTTAAAGGTTTGTGTTGAGAATTCTGCCATGATTCTGATAGGCTTTCCTTCATAGGTGATCTGTTTCTTTTCTCTGACAGCTTTTAGTATTTTGTTCTTGTGCTGTATTTCTGATACCCTTATTATTATATGTCTGGGTGAGGATTTATTTTGGTTGTGGTTAGTTGGGGTTCTGTATGCCTCAGTTACCTGTATTTCAGATTCTCTTCCCATGTTTGGAAAGTTTTCTGCTATTATTTCTGTGAATAGTCTTTGCAGGTCATTGGTATTGACCCCTGCTTTTTCATTGATGCCTATTAATCTTATATTATTTGTCTTGGCATCATCTTGCAGCTGTTGAATTGTTGTTTCTTGGTTCCTTACTATTTTTAAGAGATCTTTTCTTTCGTGGCCATGATCTCCCATGCTATCTTCAAGATCTGAGATTCTATCTTCAGCTTCATAAGTGGTTTTTCAAACTTTCCATGGAGTTTTTCATTTCCTGCATTTCCCTTTGCATCTGTTTCATGCATTCTGTTTGTGTCTTATATTGTTCATTCAAAGTTTCAATCATTTTCTTAAGTTCTTCTATTTTTTTATCTTGCTCTTCTTTAGATACACACAACATTTCTTTAATAATGATTCTTAATTTCATTTTTTAGCTGAGAGAATATTTCTGATTTGAATTTCTCTATAGCTTTATCAAGCTGTTTCTTTACTGCATTTCCTATCATTTCAGAAAGTTCATTTGTGTGACTCCCACTGTCTTCCATTTCAGTGTCTCTTGGGTTTGTTCTTAGTGGGCTGGGGGACTGAGACTGCCTCTTGGTCTTTTGTTTTGTTATTTCCTTCTAGAACCTATGTGGCTCTATGTTCTGCGAGGCTGACCGGGTGTTCCCCTGAGCATTGCGTTGAGTCTTGGGTTGCGCTGAGTCACGGGACCCAGTAGAGCCGGATCCTGTGCGCAGCCAGTGAGGGCGGCCTCCCGGGGCGTGTGGGTGGAGCCTCCGCCTTAACTGGGTGGGGGCCAAGGCCTCCCAGTCCCAGGGAGCTACACAGAGTGTACCCGGGGTATGATGCCGCCCAGACCCTGAGTCTAGCTGCAAGGAGTTCAGAGCAACAACTGTGCCAGGGCAAGCCTGGGCGAGTCTCAGGCCTACAGTGCTGGGGCCTTGGTCCTGCGAGCTCTATGATGGGGTGCTCACAGGCCGCTCCAGTGAAGTATGGAGCTCACGTGCGTTCTGCACTCTGATGGGGGGAGCCCAAGCTCTCCAAGGGCCTGCAGCTATGTTGGTCAGTCCCTGTTGAGCAGCTCTGGGGTCCTGGGCTGAGCTGGGCTGGGCTGCGTACCTCTGTGTCCTGTGAGGCTGGCCGGGCATTCCCGAGACTCGCGTTGAGTCTTGGGTCATGCTGAGTCGCTGGACCCAGTAGAGCTGGATCTTGTGTGCAGCCAGTGAGCGCGACCTCCCGGAGCATGCGGGTGGAGCCTCCGCCTTAACTGGGTGGGGACCAAGGCCTCCCAGCCCCAGGGAGCTAGGCAGAGTGTACCCCGGAGTATGATGCCGCGCGGACCCTCGCTTTGTTTTTAATTTAAAGACTCCGGAGGGCAGCTTTCACAAAGATGGTAAATTAAGTTTTAGATATTGTCTTTTGATTAAAGGCACCACCATAAAATACTGCTTCTAGATTCCTGAGCGCAACATACTATTTATATTTCTGCCAATATAATAATATTTGTGTTTCTGGCTATCAGGGAGTCTGAGAACCTTATGAAGCAAAGGCTTCTTTTCCCTACATCTCATTCTTGTAACTTTTATTTTCAAGTTTGTGTTGCACTTTTATTTAGTGTTATTGTTTGCATAACCCGAGTCACTTGCTAATATTTTCTTTGTCACTTCATGATAAGAGAATTTCTGTTAGTTGCAGTCCCAGAGAGAAGGCACAAACACTGCTGATCAAATATCACTGCAGCCTTTACAGACTCTTTACCTGATTTTCCCTCTGAAGTCACACAAGACACGTTTCATTTTTCTGTTTAGGCCTTTCTGTCTAATTCAGACTTTGTTTCTGACACTAACTTTGTCTAATTATTAACAGGGAGTGATACAGCCAGTTGCCATTTAGCAAAGGGAGAGAAAGTTATGTTTGGCAAATTACTTTATTGGATCTGATCAGTATGTTCTTTGCCTCTGAGATTGTTAGCCTCTGGTGGAGCTGTCCAGACCCTTTGTCATTCTTCTCATCATTTCGTTAGGCCGGTAAGTAGTCAGGTATACCTGATGTAAGTAATACAGCTTTTCCTCTGCAGAGCTACAGTTATGTGACCCTACAGACAAGGCTTTCTGCTTAGAGAGTGACAAATCTGCTTTACAGCAATGTCCCCTTCCCATGGGATTCCTGATTCAACGAGTTGTGGAGTCATCGTTTTATGGTAATGATTTAGGAGATTGATTCCAAAAATAGAATTGCCCGTTCATGTGCTCATTCTCCAGCTTCTAGGGACAAAAAGAGGGAAGAGAAACCATTCAGGAAACAGAATGTATGCCATATGCTCAATTTGTTTCTTGTGCTTACATGTGGAACTGACCCCTAAATGTGCTGGTAAGAGGTGAGTAAATAAGTAAAGGCTCCCAGGACTTAGGCTGACACAAAAGTCACTTGGTTTCAGTGAACTGGACTGGAACACGAGCTTTTTGTTTCCTGTTGAAAGTTTAGCCCTTGAATTTCGGGTTGGACTGTTTGGTTCATTAAGGAAGATGTGGATACCTCATGCCAGTGCCTGTTTTCTTTAGGCCTTGAGAATAAGAGGCATTGTGCATTTGGCACACACGTGGACAAAGCAAACAGTGACTTAATTGTACAATGGGAACAAAAGCCATTACCTGGTGATGAGATGAGGGACCTCAGAGTTCTGCTTACAGCTCAGTTTCTGCAAAATCAGTGGCTAGGAACCCCTGAGCCAGCATCCAACTGTTGCTGGTGTTTGCCAGTGAAATTGTTATCAATGGAGTGTTTTCTCCTAGAGCTCAAAAAAGGGATGCAGCTCTGTGGAGGACTTGGACACACCTGTGTGCACACACATACACACACACACTGTAGAAGTCAGACAGAGGGAGGAGGCTGAGTTGGGAACAGAGTCTGGTTCTCCCATCTGAGCTGTCTCTTTGTGAAGCTCCAGTGACACGAATTGATGGTCATATCACATAGCCACCCATCTGCCTGCCAGCAGTTTAGGTCTGGTGAAAGTCACAGAAAAAGCATTGACACATTCTATTCATGTGCTTATCTTCAGGTATTGTGTGTGCCAGTATGGGAACTGGGGGCCTCCAGGCTTGTGGTGGATCCGCAAGGCCCTTAAGTCTTCTGTCATGTGAGTGTGGTGCCACTGTTTGTCCTTGAAAGGTGACATAGTGGGTGAGAAGCTAATCTCTTGGGAGTAGCCAAGCGGTGTGGTTGGTGGTATATTGGGGGATGACCCCCACGTGAAGCCCACAGATTCCTCCAGGGCACTTGGCCTTGGGGTATCAGTCAAGACCAAGACTCCTGTGTTCTTATTCAGTGAGGGGAATGTTGTTGACCCAGGGATTGGGAGTTAGTAAACCACAAGTGAAAAGTGTTGCTTCAGGATTGGAAATGCCTATTCTCTGAACGGGTCTGTTGAGTTTGGCAAATCTATATCAATGAATATAGAAGCTAATCATAATAGTAATAGCAAAACCAAGCTGACCTTTATTGACCCTTCACACTATGTCTTTTGTGTACTGTCACTTTTAATCCTCACTGTAAGTAGTTGTTATTTTTAAAAATGAAACAAGATGAAAAGCAAGCAGATGTTTTGATTGAGTCCCATGACAGTGGCTAAATATATGATACTGAAGTGATGCCATCATCCATCAAAGCCAGCAGAAGGTTTCAGACTTCAGTGTACTTGGGAATTGCCTAGGGACTTAGTTACCAGGCAGGTTCTGATTCTGAGGTCTGGGTGGAGACCGAGGTCCCATATTTCTTGTGTGGGCCCTGCCGAGGCTGATGCTGCTGTCCTCAGAACACACTAGGTGGCAGGGCTCCAAGTTAGAAATTACCAAGCTGCCTGAGATTCTGCAACACACAGCTTCCCTCCCATTGCCAAGATTATAACATTTTTTTTCAGTACTGGGAGTTGGACCTACAGAGCACTGAATTCCATTCCCACCCCTTTTTATTTTATTTTGAGACAGGGTTTTGCTAAATCGCCCAAGCTCACTTGGAACTTGCAGTCCTCCTAATTCAGCCTCTCAGTAGCTTAGTGTGGACTTCCACACCAGCCTAAGATTTTAACTCAGAAGGCAGGAGGCTTGCTTTTGCAAAACAGTGAGCCAGCTGAGGTCCCTAGTGTGTCTGTGGTGTATCCAGGGTGACACAGAAAGCACCTAGCCTCCTTCCTCATTCTGTCTCTGACTTTATATCCAGTGCTATCATGTGCTTTCAAGTGTTCCCTCACTGACATCTGTTAACTGCTCTGGCTGCCTGGCATGGTCCTCCTCACTTTTGCCTCACCTGAGCCTGGCAGGCCCAGCACACTGCACACTGCATGCAGATGACTCTGTATGCAAGCGTAGATACACTGCTCCCCAGATTGCTGGCGTTGCTTGCGCTCTGTCCCTTGCACGCAGCCGTTTATCAGTACAGCGCTTGGAGGTGTCAGGAGAATGAGGTTGCTGGGGATGGGGTGATGAGACTGTGTGACTCAGGGGTGGCAGCAAAGCTGGGCCCTGCCCTGCCAGAAGGAAGCTCAGATTTCTGGAAAGAGAAAGTATGTAATCCCAGCTCTGGCCAGCACTTGAGGTGAGTGCCCTGGGTGAGAGAAGAATGATGTTCTCTGGAGAAGTCCACAACCTGGATTCTCCCAGATGTCCAGGAACTTAACAAACTGCCAGAACTGGTCTTGCAGGATTCACTGTTGTACCCTGATCTCTGATTCCAGTCCAAGCTGATTCTTCAATCATTTGAAGTTTTGAAGGTTCCTTTAGAGATATTTCTATTACTGAATGTTTGGTAGTATTAGGTTTGGCTCTTTGTGACAGAAAATTTAAAATAATAACTTAAAGAGGATAGGCATTTATTTCTGTATTGTTCAGGCATTTGGAATGGGAGTGACAGCTTTTGGTGTTAAGTATTTTGCCTCTTATCATACCACTCTGTCATCCTAAGCAAGGGACCCTGTGGTCATGTTCTTCATGACCCAGGAAAAAGGGCATGCTTTTCTCCATGAAAGACCTCCCTTGGTGTCTTGGTTACTTTTCACTCGTTGCCGAGACAAAATACCTGACGCCCAAAGTTAGGGAAGGAAAGGTTTATTCTTACAGTTTCTTGGGAGTTTCAGTCCTTTAGTTGGCTCCAAGATAGGGTGGCATGGTGGGCCTGCTGTTCATGGTGGCTGCAAGCTGCAAGCCGCACGCTGCGCTGGCGAGAGAGAGAGAGAGAGAGAGAGAGAGAGAGAGAGAGAGAGAGAGGGAGGTGGAAGAGGAAGCGGAAGACCCGCCTTCCATTATACTGTACATCGGCTCCACCCATGGGCGCGTACAACAGTCACATCATCAGTCCTGGTGCTAGACAACAAACTGATCACAAGCAACAGACTCAGCCCCATCAAAAGTATGTGAGAACTTGGGGGGACATAGCATACCCAATACACTTGGTGTTGCACACACTACTCCTTCTGCTCACATCCTTTGGGTCAGAACATAGTTACATGTCCACAAGGAAGGCAAAGAAATGTAGCCTTCATACTAACTGACCAGTTAGTCAACCAAAAATTGGCAATTCTAGGACTTAGGACAAAAGGAAGATAAAAAAATTGTGATAGACAATTGTCCTGACTTCATTAGGGTTTTAAGATCATTCAAGCCTGTTGGGTATTACCCATTAAGGTGGTAATTTAATTCGTTTCATAAATTTCAGGTATGTGCTTCCCAGACAGGATTTGCATCAGCATTATTTGAACATTAAGATTTGCACAAATTTTTAGTGTTAGTTTAGTGAGTGGACAATTGTATGTTTTTTCTGGAATGTTTTATCTAGTGCCTGAAAAATACCTAGGATTCATTTCTGTGCAGGTGAAGAGTCATAAGTGGACTGAAGATTGACACTCCATTCTCTTTCTTTCTGTCACTCAGTCTCTCTGTCTCTTTCTCTCTATCTCTCTTTGTCTCTTGCTGTGTCTATCTCTGTATCTCTCTGTTTCTCTCTCTGTCTCTATCTCTGTGTCTATCTCTCTCGATCTGTCTGCCTCTCTCTGTCTCTTCCTCTCTCTCTGTGTCTAGCAGCAAATATATTTTCCTTTTAGAAGGCAATGTACCAAAGGAAGTTTAAGAATAATAATTTTCTTCAGCCTGCTCATCCCAGATTTGAACAGAACAGTCTCCCGTTCCCAGACCCCTAGGAGCTCCCCGGTGCACACGGAATCTGCGATGCAGCAGAGGCACAGAGTGAGCCGAGTTGTTGCTGTGTGGAGCCTGCAGTGCTGCCAGCAAGGCCTCAGGAGAGAGACTGTGAATACAGTTAAGGCTGCAAAATGAAGCAGCCAAATGGTATTGGGTGTTTCCATGGTTTGGTTGCTTTTGCTTTTTCTAACTAGTTCATGTTAGCAGTAATTAGAGACCCATGTTTTAAAATTCCTTTAATTTAGCATTCACCATATTCTAAAGTTAGAGAGATTTTGATGGGCCTGTTCTTCACACACACACATACACAGGCCAGAGTTGATGAAAATCTTCTGATTTGTGTTGAAGGCAACCTGAACTTTCCCTGTGCTTAATGCATTGCTGCTTTTCTGGACTAACTAGAATTAAACACAAAACAAAATAAAAGCAAAATGGTCAGCATGATGTTTGCTTCTTTGCAAGACTTCATGTTGTCTAGGATCTATCTGTTGATGGAGGGAAAATAGCTTGGCCTCCACACCTCACATGGAGCCTGTTCCTAACAGGTTAAGGTTTCTCTAGATCTGGTTTTCATTTTCTAGCAATGCAAATGGCTGTGCCCTCCTCCCTGGACTGCCATGATGTGTGTGAACCCTGAAATGTGTAGATGAATGATCCAGCCCAGCACTCAGCTCATTAAGTGGATAGGAAATAACAGTCCGAATAGCCACACAAATTTGTATGAATCTGGTATGGAATGCAAGGCCATCAAAACAAACCTGAGGACCAAACTCTACATCACTGTTCTCAGAGTGTGGTCCCTGGCCCTGCAAGATCAGCATCACTGAGACTTGGTGGAGATGCAGATTCTCATGCCCCTCCCACTGAATTGGAAGCTTCCCATCTGCATCTTTCAGTCTGGAGGTGATTTGTATATACACTGACGTTTGAGAAGCACTGATCTCTACTTGCTGGTTCCTAGGCTTTGTTGGAGCTGAGATCTTTTTAGGGAGTATTCTAAAATGTGAAAGCTAGAGACCCCACCATGAGAGCGATTCAGTGAATCTGGGTGAGAGCACAGGCCTGGGTCCTTTTTTAAGCTGGTTCCGGTGAGCAGCTACATTTGAGAAATTCTGCTCCGAAGTTTCTGTCTTGGCCTTGCTATCTTCTTCCTTCTTCCCCTTCTTTTGCTGTTTCTCCCATCCTTCATCTACTCTTCCATGTCTGGGCAAAATTGAGGGAAGAATTCTTTTATAGCAGGTTCTCAGGGAGGATAACAGCGACTGCCTGAGATGTTTGCCACAGGCCATAGAAAATTCCCATTACTTTTACCTGCTTTTCCACAGCTCTATGTTATCCTTGATGGTAGCAATCTTCAGACTTTAAATGTAACACATGCCCTGTAGAAAGTTTGAAAAGAAAAGTTTCGAAGGAGAGAGTAGAAATTTCCCGTAATGCTTTTCTCCCAAAGATCTCATTAAATGCTAACGTTTTGCAGTTAGCTTTCAGTCTTCCTTGTATCTGTCCTTTTTAATAAAAAGTGAGGATTATTCTGATGTACATAGTTGCACAGTTTGCTTTTTTACCCTACATTATATTAAGAAAGTTTTGCGTGATTTCTTTTCACTCCAGTTTCAGAGCCTGCATCTGATTGTACCGCATGGATTTGTTGTAATGAGCTTTGCCATTTCCCTTTGGTTAATGCCCTTCTTTCTTCTTATGCTAGGTGTAAATATCCTTGTAAAGAAATCAAGTAGATTTCTAGAGGTAGACCCACTGAGCTAAAAGTAATAAACATTTAAAAGTTCCTGTTAGAACTAAATTTGTTTCCAGAAGGGCTATGCCCTTTCACTCCTACTCTCTGAACGAGATGGCATCTTCCCTTGCATTTTTGCAGACATGGTTACTACCTGAGAAATCAAACTCAAACCACCAAGTGTTTGTGTCCTTGACTTGCGGCATCATTCTGTGGTCATAGTCATGGATATCTACCCCATGCATCTTTTATGTTTTAGTAATCTTTGGAAGTCATGTTTATCTTCATTGTCTGACAGCTTTGGTTTGGGATTTTTCATGTTATTTTGGGATTTGAGGCTGTTGGGAATTGTCAGCTTTGCTCTCTTATAAAACTTTATCTGTATTATATATGGGCCTCATCTTTGATGCCTTTGTATGCTTTAACGTAGTCATGCCCTGCATATGCCAGTATTGTTTAGGACAGTACCCCAAGGAGGCACTTGATAATGCTGTGTGATTTGACATCAAAAGGCCTGTGTAGCATCGCAGTCAAATTAACTATTCTAGATTACTAAGGTGTATGTAATCTGTTGGAGGAGTGGTATGACATCTCCAGCAATATATATTCACATACACAAACATATTCAAACACATGCACTTCTTCAGGGCATCATGAAGGGACTCGCAATTGAACCAGTAAGAGAATTCATTTTTTTTTACTTTCTGTGGGAAACCTCTCAGACTGCTTCAAAACTCGGGGGCATCTGAGGGCACCTGAGGATCTGACCCTGCTTGTCTGGCACAGGTACACAGTGGAATAGTTATGTGACCATGAGTTAACACAGGTAAACACTCATGCACTGGTTATGGCACTGTGTAGAAATGTAAATATGAGATAACAACCTGTATGAGAACTATACAATAAAGATGCAGGTGTATAGAGAGGCCACACTGACTTTATTTTGTTTTAGACACATTTGGTTGACAGTGTCTTGGTAAAAACTATAGGCCTTAAAACATCTCTTTAAGATAAAAGAGCATGAGGTCTCATAAAGACAAAACACAAATAAGTTATATAATCTAAGCACACACAACATGAGTTTCTTTCTTTCTTTTTCCCTGTACCAGGGATCGAACTCACAAAGTTGCACCTGCCAGGCAGGCACTTCAGCCACTAAGCTAAACTCCCAGCCCTATTTTTTTCGAGATAGGGTCATGCTATGTAGTTCAGGCCAGCCTTGCTCACGTTGTAGCCCAAGCCAGCCTGAAACTCACAATGCTCCTCCTATCTCAGCCTCCAGAGTGCTGGGATTAAAGGCGTGCGCCACCACTCCCGGCTGAGTTTCTTTGTTCATTATCTCAATAAAAGCTGCTTGCTTACACTGGCCAGGCAACAGCTGTTTTGCTGACCCTTGGTGTGTGTGTCCCTTTATTTTCCCTTTGCTTGCAAAACCCCTACACAGGTGGCTCTTGGGCTCTCGCTCTGGCTCTTGTGCTGTGCTCTGCTCTGCTCCACGCTGGCTGCTGTTGTTGCTGATGTAACCTTGGGACCTCACCCAAGAAAATCTTCCATGTCCCCCCCACCCACCCAGTGGGCCAATGTTTGGTTGAAACATCACATAATTTGTAATTGCAAAATTCATTTTTGAACTGAATGTGCTTTATTTTGGTAGTAGTGGTAGAGAATAGTTTTACTATTATGTGTACCATCTTATAGCCCTCCCAGGTGATCACAGTGGTAAAGCTATGCAGGTCAATAGCTTCAGGTGTGAGACTCCTGGAAAAGCTCTGGGTCACAAAGGTGGTGATGAATGAGTGAATATGTTGATGTTTTAATTCATGAGGCTGCTTCTGGCAGTTTCCCATGCTATTCACACTACTTTTGGAAGTGTATCAATGTCTGCCTACCACTTTGCATTGGTGCTTTAGCTTAGAGCACCTAGAGGCCCAGCTATTGGAGAATCTCAAGAATTTGGCCATCAGTATCCAAGGGGGATTGGTCCCAGCCCCTCCATCTCTGAAGATTCTAAAATCATTGGATGCTCAAGTTTCTTATATAAAATTTCATAGTTTTTGCACAGAATCTATATATATCCTCCCATACACTATAAATCATCTGTAGCTTACTTATACCTAATTCAATGTAGATGTTATGTGAATAATTGTTATGTATACTGTTTAGCAATTAATGTTAAGAAAAAATCATGTACATGGTCAGTACAGATGCTGTTTTTTTCTCAGTAATTTCTGTCTGTGGTTGGTCGAGCCTGTGAGTACAGTATTCACAGATGTATAACTCAACCTGTTCTTGGGAGATGGGGAAGCTTGGGAAGACAGAGGAAGAAGGTTTCACTGTGCTCTATGTACGGTCAAGGTGACAAATTTATACATTCTGCTTCTGTGTACAGTGTCTTCTGGCCCTCTGTTTCAGTATAAAGAAACTGCTAAATAATTCCATAGGAATGCACTGATGACCTTACTGCTATCCAAAGGCTCTTAGGTGTGTTCTTTCTCATCTATTCATTCATCTAGCTGTCTATCCATCCACCATTCTAATACAAATGTAGTACTTACTATCTAAGCTACTTGAAAGTAGCTGCTTTTGGGTCATTTTCTAAAGTACAGCAGTAATGTACAGTGCAGGTATGTGTAATTAAGGGGTGGCCCAGTGGTGGCCTGGTACAGAAAGAAGTTTTATTTTCATTAAAACTGGACTTTATGAAAAACATAGAGCATGTGCCTATTACAGGGCCTCCATTTCATGTGTTCACAAGCAGTGGTTATAGCAGGAAAAGTGATTAAGGAGGAAGGAAGGGAAATTTTTTGACTGTTGGCCAGATAATCTCTTAACCTTAGTTACAACTACTCAGTATGTCTCTTCTTCCAGAAATTTTTTTTTAGTTCATAATTTTAGAAGAAAGTGAGAGAAAAGAAAGAGGCCTGTGGCTATGACCAGCTCCTTTGAGGTTGTGGTAGCTGGATGGTAGCCCTGTGCTGGTCCCTTCATAACCTCAGAAGCTGTGAATATGTAACCACACATGGTAAACAAAGGTGGCTGTAGGAAACTGACGTGGGGTTGGGGAAGGATTATCAACACAGAAGGCATTGTAAATGTTTTGTTCTTATAAGTTATAATTTTGCTTTTTAGATCATCTACCTTAGTACTTGGTTCAGAAAATATGAAATTCTTAGCTGACTATATAGTAATGAATTCACTTTATCCTTCATTTCTTTATGTTAGTCTTTGGAGGAAATTTCTGTTCTACAGTTCTTCCATGTTACTGAGCACTTACTGTATACAAGACTGTGCAAGGCCAGAGTGACAGAAAGATCAATGCCCTCTCCCACCCTGCATCCCTTTACCACCCGTTCCACTGTAGATTAGACTGCCCCCGCCTGAAGAATGTAGGATGTATGTTGATTTTCTGGGTAGGACTGGGACATTAAACTTCTAAAGAGGTTTTTAAAGTTTTAAGGAGAAGCAGTACTGAGTGTGTCTCTGATAACATTTGAAGCCACTTTCCTGTGTCTATGATCATTTCTATAAGTGCCCTTTGTACAATTTGGTGTGGATTCTATTGTACGTGTCCATTACACATACTTCTGCGGAACCGTTAACCCTCATCTCCTTAGCTACAGGCAGCAGCATGAACACACCTGACCTAGTTAGATAACAATCAGATAACTTATCCAAGTTGTTTCTCTCCACTTACATTCAGTCTCCTGAGCTATTTTCACACTCATCATCTAAAACTCTGAAGCTGTTTTTTTCTACTCCGCAGTCTAGCTTCCAAAAATCCATAGCTTCTGGAAATACACAGATGCATGTATTCCTTGGACACATACCAAGTTGCCCTAACTGCATAGCTACTGTGCTTTTGTTTTCATTTTACCTTCCAAGGGTTGCAGCTGGGAATGGCAAGGGTGGTACTAGGTTAGGGTTACCTTCCAGAGACAGTAATCCTCATTAGCATTTTAAATAAATAAGCAAATAAAGCTCATCTCTAGGTATATACATGAAGATTGATACAAGCACAAACCAGGGTGATGGAACCAGGCTACAGCTTTAAAATTTTTTTTAGTTAATTTTACTTACAATATGTTTAGAAATCCAAATGAATTAGAAGTGACATAGTTGTCATTACCAGTAATGGAGAAAACTGTCTGCAGGGGATATGGGTTTTTGCAGTACCTGAATCCATATGCTGGTTTGTAGTTGTGGCTAGAATAGGTTGTAAATTAGAATTTGAGTATTTTCCTTAATTGCTTCAGTTCTCTGTTGGCCCCGTGGAAGATAAGCTATTGTGAGGCAAAAGCAACGCACTCACATGACCAGCCTGCAAAACAGAGCCTTCTCCAGACCAGTTTGAACTGGCTCAAAAACTTGACAAACCTACATTGAACTTGTGCCTTTCACCTGGACTGGGTAATGCACCTTTCCCTGAGGTCATATGTAGTTTTAAACATGTATTCCCTTTCATGTTATTTAATTTGAGATTCTTGGCTTCAGGTAATAATAAATTTTGGCTGAAATTTAATTTAAATAAGGCCTCAAATATAAAGTTCAGCATTCTGCAAACAACTATTTTTTTTATTTTAAAGAGAAAAAAACAATAGAAACAATGATACAGAATTTCATATCAAGATAATAGGAAATTAACAATGGTTAATATTGTGTATTATCTTCAAAATGGCTGCTCAGATTAGAAGATACAGGCATGCAAAATTGATCTAACAATATAAGTACAAATGATTCTTTTCAATAAAGTAAAACAAATCAGTAGTATAATTATCTCAGCTATCTTGTGTATGTGTGTGTGTATATATATATATATATATATTTTTTTTTTTTACTTTTCCCTTTTTTTTTTTTTTTAACTTTTCCCTTTCTTCTTTTCTTCTTTCCCCCATTCCAGTTGTTCTTTCCTTTTGAGCAGTTCCTTTCCCTTTCACAATATCTATTATAGATTTTGGGTCTTATTTATTCTTTCAGTTTCTTACACTAAGGAGATAATACGATGTTTACATGTGTGAGTTTGCTTTACTTCACATATGAGTATGGTTTCCAGTTGCATCCATTTACCTGTAAAAGCCTCTAGTTTATCCTTCTTTAAAGCCGAGTAGTACTCTACTGCATAAAGATATCACATCTTTTTTATCCATTCCTTAGTTGATGGGCCTTTGGGTTGTTTCCAAGATCTATCTATTGCACATTGTGCTGCTATAAACGTGGGTGCACACATATCACTGTGGTATGATGTTTTTAATTCTTCTGGGAAAATACCCAGAAGGGGATTAGCTGGGTTGAATGGGACCTCAAATCCTTGTTTTTTGAGGAATCTTCACACTGATTTTTTACACTGAATGTACCAGTCTGCACTCCCACCAGCAGTGGAGAAGGGTTCCTTTATTCCCTACAGGCCCTCCAGCATTTGTTATTGTTTGATTTCTTAATGATAGCCATTCTTTCTGGAGTGAGATGGAATCTCACTGTTGCTTTAATTTGCATTGCACAAATGTCCAATGATGTTGAAAATTTTTTCATATATTTATTTGCCATTTGTATTTCTTCATCTGAGAAGTGTGTATTCATCTCTGATGCCCAGTTTTGAACTGGGTCTTTGAATTTGGGGGTCCGGATTTTTTCCAATTCTTTATATGTTCTTGGTAGAAGTCCTTTGTATGAAGGACAGTTGGCTGAAATTTTTTCCCACTCTGTAGGTTTTCTTTTCACTCTTGGTGATTTCTTTTGATGTGCAAAAACTATTAAATAAGATGAGATCCCAGTTGTTGATTCTTTGAAGTACTAACAGTACACTTTGGTTTTTGTTCATGAACTCTCTGCTTACTCCTATGTCTTCAAGATCTCTATTTACTTTCTTTTTCAGTAGATTTAGTGTTTCTATTTTAATATTTAGCTCTTTGAATATTTAGTACTTTGACGTTAATTTAATGCTTGGTGATAGACATGGGTCTAGTTCTAGTCTTCAGCATGTAGAGAGCCAGTATTTCCAGCACTATTTATTAAAAAGGTTGTCTTTATTCTAGTGAACATGTTTGGCCCCCTTGTCAAAGACAAGCTGTCTGAGTTTGTCTGTAATTGTGTCTGCTTCTTCTAATATGTTCCATTGATCCTCAGGTCTGTTTTTGCCAGTACCATGCTGATTTTATGACGTGGCTCTGTAGTACAATTTCAAGTCAGGGATTGGCGATGCCTCCTGTCTTGCCTTTGTTGCCCAGGATTGCTTTTGCTATTCTGTGTCTCTTCTGTTTCCAAATGAATTTTAGGAATGTTTTTTCTAAATTAGTGAAGTATGCTAATGTTTATCAGGATTGCATTACGTAACAGTTTTGAGAGTATGACCATTTTCACAATATAGGTTCTTGAGCAAGGGATATCTTTCCATTTTCTAATATCCTTTCCAATCTCTTTTTTCATAGTACTGTAATTTTCACTGTATAGATCTTTTATTCCCTTTGTTAGATTGATTCCTAAGTATTTCATTTTTTTAACACTGTTTTGAAGGACGTAGTTTCCCTAATTTCTCTCAGTGAGTTTGTTGTTTGTGTACAGGAATGCTATTGATTTTTGAATGTCGAATTTGTATCCAGCTTTGCTAATGAATTTGGTTATTAATTCTAGATGTTTTTTGGTGGAGTTTTTGGGGTCTTCTTTGTAGAGTATCATGTCATCTGCAAATAATGATAGCTTAACTTCTTCCTTTCCTATCCTTATTCCTTTTATCTCTCTCTCTTGTCTAATTGCCCTAGCTAATGTTTTCAGAACTGTATTGAATAGGAATGGTGGTAGTGTACATGCTTGTCTTGTTCCTGATTTTAGATCAAAAGCTTTCAGTTTTTGTCCATTTAGTATGATGTTGGCTTTTGGTTTGTCATAGATGGCTTTTATCAGATTGAGGTAACGAACAACTATTCAGACATTCCGTAGGTTTTTTTTTTTTTATCATGAAATGATGAACTTCATCAAAAACTTTTTCTGCCTCTGTTGAGATGATCGTGTGATTTTTGTCTTCGTCTGTGTTGATATGGTGTATTTCTTTTATTGATTTGCATATGTGGAACCATCCCTACATTCCTGGGATGAATCCCACTTGGTTATGGTGTATAGTCTTCTTGCTGGTTTGCTGCATTCTGTTTGCTAGTATTTTATTGAGAATTTTTGCATCTGTATTCATTAGGGAGATTGGCCTGTGGTTCTCTTTTTTGGTTGGGTCTTTCTCTGGTTTTAGTATCAGGGTAGTGCTTGCTTCCAGAAATGAGTTAGGGAGAATTGCTTCCCTATCAATGTCACTAAAGAGTTTGAGGAGTTTAAATCTTCTCTAAATTTCTTGTAGACTTCCTTTGGACCTGGGCTTTTCTTTGTTAGTAAGTTGTTAATTACATTTCAGTTTCTTTAATAGATATTGGGTTAATCAATATATTTATGTCTTCTTTTTTCAGCTTTGGTAATTCAAACATTTTTAGGAATCTGTCCATTTCTTCTGTATTTTCCATCGTATGCAAAATTTATGAAGTAGGGATTGGTGACCTTCTGAATTTCTAAAGGATATATAGTGATTTAACCCTTTTCATTCCTTATTACATGAATTTGAGTTTTTATTTCCTTTTTTGATCAGTTTGGCTAGAGGTCTATACATTTTATTTATTCTTTCAAAGAGCCAACCCTTTGATTCATTAATTCTTTGTATCATTTTCCTAGTCTCAATTGTGTTAATTTCTGCTCTGATCTTTATAAATTTCCTCCCTTGTATGGACTTGAGGTTTGACTTGCTCTTCTTTTTGTAGAAGCTTGTGGTTTAGCATTAGGTTGTTTATTTCTGCATGTTTTATTTTTGTATTGTGAGAATTCCGTGCTATAAATTACCCTCTTGGAACTGCTTTCATTGCATGCCACAAATTTCGATAAGTTGTATTTGCATTTTCATTTGATTGTAGATATTTTTTAATTTCGTTAATTTCACCTGTGGCTCATTGGTTTTTCAGGTGGGTGTTATTTAATTTCCATGTGTTTATGGAGCTTTTGTACTTTCTTTTGTCATTAATTTCCAATTTCATTGGACTGTGGTCTGATAGTATGCATAGGATAATTTCAGTTCATTTGTTTTTACTTAAGCATTTTCTCTGGGCTAGTATGTGTTGTGTGCAGCTGAGAAGAATGTATATTCTGATGTTGTGAATGGAACACTGTAAACACCTACTGAGTGCATTTGTTCGCTGGTTTGGTTCAATTCTCATTTCTTTGCTTATTTTTTGTCTAGTTTATCTCTTTGGGGTATCAAGGTCTGCCATTACAATTATGTCATTGGTTATTTGCTTTTTCATGTCTGTTAATATTTGTTTTATATAGTTGGGTGCTCCCCTATATGCTGCATGTATATTTATGGTTATTATCTCTTTCTCTTGAATTTTCCCCTAATAAGTATGTAGTTATCTTCTTTATATCTATTGATCATTTTTGGTATGAAATTTATATTGTGTGCAAACAGAATAGCTGCCCTGCTTTTCGTCTGGATTCGTGTTGTATGGAGTATTGTTTTCTGTCCTTTGACTTTTAGTGTATGTGTTTCATTTTGAGTTGAATGTGTTTAGTGCATGCAGCATATTGTTGAGAATTTAACTGGCCTTTCCCAAGGCTATGGGGTCAGAAAGATGTCAGGATAATATTAATCAAGGGCCCAAGATATGGAAGTGGACGGTTTTTGTTCTATGCTTTCTTTTCCATCACTCTGAATATTTCAGTGTTTCTGAAGGCCGAGCAGTTTTAGATGAAACGAAATAACTCTCTTCATGCACTGAGGTGGTCTAAACCCTGTAGCCTTTATGGAGATCCATGGAGCAACCCTTGCTCAAGATGGCATTTCCAGAAAAGGTAGGGAAGGGCTCCCACAGGATTTTCTGTTTTTCATTTTCTCTCATAGGACAACTTGGACCTTGGTTTGTGCCTAAGAGATTCAGATGGGGTTAAGCAACTATATACAATAATGGTGACTAAAATTATAATTTTTAGCATATGGCTTATGTTATATGTCTGACACTCTTGAAAGGGCTTTACATGTTTCTCTTATTTAATCTCTGAAACAACTGTCATATACATATGTTTATTGCAGTCAGTTTGCTGTTGAGTAGCCTGTGCCACAGAAAGATTGAGGAACTTGCTCAAAACCGTACAACCAGTGAATGGCAAATCTAGGATATAAAACCATGCCCTATGCCTTCAAAGTTCATGGGTCATCATATTTTCCAGAAGATTAAAATACTTTTCATCTCTCTAGATATTTATGTTAGATTATCGTTTTGGATAAGTTGAACTGACATTTCTAAATCCTATTGGAAAGGATCCTTTCCTTCTCCATCCTGCATTAGAAACTAACCTAAACCTGTTAGGAATCTTTAGATATAGATGCAGTGGTTTTATTCCCATCTGTGATATCACTTAAAGATTTTCAAATATTAGCATTATGTTTGTATGGTATCATGCACTGTATGAAACATGTTTTTGTCTCTTTTGAGTCTTATAATAACTCTAGAAGCTAAGCATTGTTAATCTTAGTTTTCTAATGTTTTGCTTTTGCTTTGTTTTGTTTTGTTTTGCAGTGTTAGGGATTGAGCCTAGGGCTACTGAGCAACACCTTTACCTTGTTTTGTTTTGCTTTCCATGTAGATGTGCTGAGACTCAGTAGGTAGGAAAGCATCAGTGTTCGGACAGATGTAATATGATACAGTGGGTCAGCTTCTAGCACAGCTGCTTTCTGACTCAGTACTCTTACTCTGATTCTGCATTTTCTCTCAAGTTGGGGATACTTTCTAGTACTTTGGCAGTGTGATTTACCAGTTTTTTAAAAAGCTTATATAGATCATTATGAAGGAGCTTAAAATTCACATTTCTTAAGTATTCATGTTAACTTGATTGCAACTCAAAATTAACTAGTAATGTATCTATCAGGAATGTAATAATCATGACATAACTGTAAAAACAGTTTCTATTATTGTGCATTCACCTACCTAATAAGTAGAAAGCATGTTCCACATGGTGTTTATTAAGGTCTCAGAACTTCTTAGCCAGTACCTCAGAGTTCCAATTCCCTTTTACTGTGAAGATGCTTTGTGACACTGGAGTCCTTCACCTTTACTTTCACCTCTAATGCTGGTGCACAGCCCACTTAAACCTGCACCCTGGAGTGGAAACTAAGCAAGTGGCCTGTAGTAATATTCTTGTAACTTCTGCTATTCCTGCTTTAGAACATTAGTACAGTTTAAATGTCCCTCAATTGAAGAGTTGGCCCCCAGGATGGTGCTACTGGGAGGTGGTGAAACCTTTAGGAGGTGGAAGGAAATTAGGTCATTGGGGGAGAACTCTGGAAGCGGGTATTGGGAGCCTAGTCTCTTCCTTTCTCTTCTTACCACCATGAGATGAGAAGCTTTACTCTACCATGTACTCTCTGCCACAATGTTCTGCCCTACCACAGTCCTAAAACATTAGTTTCAAGTGACCATGGGCAGAAACTTCTGAAACTGTGAGCCAAAATAAACTTTTTTTTTGTACTGGGGATTGAACTCATGACCTCACACTTTTCAGGCAGGTACTGTGTCACTGTGCTATATCCCTGGCCCCCATTAACTTTTTTTTAAAGTTTATCTCAGGTGCTTTGTCACAGCAACAGAAAGCTGCCTAACATGGGTTTATTTAAATGCATCCTGCCTTCCTGTTAGGTTGTCCATTTCTCTAAGACTATGGCTGCCATTTCTAGTGGGCCTTATTATGCTTCCTGGAAGTTGTAGGGGTTCTTTAAAGGCCTGTTGTTCCTACATGATTATGGAGGAGCACAAACTATTGACCCCAGTGGCAACATTGTACAGACCCTTATGTCTGCAGAGTCCAAGGCTCTTTGTGCTGGAAGAAGTGCAGAGCTCCTGAACCCCATACTGCAGGTGAGGCAGAGCAAGCCCAGCAAGAGGAAGGGCTTCTCATCCAACACCAGGATGCTCCTTACAGGAAGTCAGTCCCTCTCACCCCTGAAACACTTCCTACCATGCCTTGTTGCCCCCTTGCCTGCCCAAAAAATTGTTTTCATCAAGCAGCTTCTGAACCCCCTCACTCGGTGGTGAACATATGGCATGCTTGGCACACTGGGCTGTTTGTTGTCATTGAAGGCTCTGAAAGATTTGCCATCACTGCTCCAACAGATAATCACTCCAAGTCTCCCAGAAATGAGGTGCCACACTCTCATAGGAAGTGACACCCCATGAAAAGGTCATTGAGTTTGCAGTCCTTGCTTAGGGAGTCATCAAATTTCATACACTTGAATTATTTTTCTCTACATTTATTTTCTTGATTGCTGACCTAAACATTACTATGATGCATGCTCTCAAAATTCTTACTTCCTTGGAGATGCAGAGTCATTGATGTATTTGGTCTCCCAGCCATGGAATTTTCAGCCTTCTCCTGGCTCTCACAGTAAGCTCATGTATGCTGGGATCGGATCCCAGGAGTGAGGTCAACCCTCCTGGCAGTCTTTCAGAGAGTTCTGCTTCTACTGAGGGAATACTCAGGCTTCCCAGGAGCTCTGGTTTCTCTGTAACTTAATCATCTTTCAGTTTTATCTATGCAGCTCTCACTTCAAGTAACTCCAGCAGCCAAGCTCCTGGCCGGCCTTGCCTTGCTTGGCCTGAAGTGACCTCTCAGGTCCCTCCCCATTACCTCTTTCTTTTAGACTTCCTCTGTGAAGTGAGTCTTCCCTGGTTCAGAGCCAAGGTGACAGATCTGTAGTCATCCTGCCAAAGGACTTGGCCAGGGGCACTATGGAAAGGATTCTTCCCTGCTGGGCAGATGGCCAGACAGCTGCTCACCGCCTCTGGGAGATGTGGGCCTGAGACTGCTGCAGCACCAGAGATGGAAAACCCTGAGGATGCTTCACCACTCACAGTGCCACCAGACTGCATCAGCCACATGAATGTAGTGAAAACCACACAACTGCAGGTGGATCTGAACTTCTTCCAAGTCACTTAAGCTCAAAGTCTTCAGCAGTACAGACCCAACTTCCCAGGATAAGATGGAGCTAATTCTTCCAGAGACAAAGGGTGACAGAGAGTCCCAAATATGCCCATGAAAATAACACAGGCAAATGGTATGGCTACCTAAACTGTGAGGGAAATCAATAAAAATGTTAGTACCTTTGTGTTCAGGTCTGGGCAGAGCACAGGCTCGGGAGGATCACCTACGTGAGCTGCTGCGTCTATGCCGCCTGTGTAGGTTTGCTGGCTTGTGACCCCTCTCTTCAGACTCTGCTGTTATTGTCTTTCTTTTTGCCCTTCTCTTTCCCTCCAGTTGTTTATTTCCTCTCCTGAATCTTAATGTCTTCAATGAATCTTCCTTTTTCTTGTTTTAAACACAGAATAAGGAACTTCAGCTTAGCTCCTGTGCATCTTCTCTCTTCCTATGAAGTTATAAGAATCTCCTGGTCCTTTTAAACTTCTTTTTCCTCTGAGAACAGCCTGCTGAGTTGAGAACAAGCTGTACCTTTGGCCTAGTTCTCTTTGTCCTCATAACTGAAAAGGGATTGCATGACAAAGAAAGCACAATCAGATAACTGATGGGCCAAGGGGATGGCACCCTGAAGTCGGGCAAGTCCAACAGGGGCCAGTCCCTCCCAGGCTCAGCTGGGCCAACCCAGGCTTCTGGTGACTGGAATGTGGTCTCAGAGCAGTGAGTTCTGGTCTGTAGCCCCTGACATGGTTACCACTCATTGAATGATCCTTGCATAAGAGTAATGTGCAGATACCTACTTTTTAAAAATAAGGACATTTTGTTTTCTGTGTAAAACAGGATTCAGAGTCAATCATGATTTGAGTGTAGGGCTCACTGTATTTGGAGAAAATACTGGAATGGTATTGTTTATTTTGTCCCCTAGAGACCCCGTTTGGATTGTATAACATGATATTTTTCTAACAAGTTTTCTTCCTACATTTCCCTTTTGGTTTAAAGACAAAACAAACAAACAGATATCACACGCATTGTCTTCTGTATTTGGTCTTGGGGACAATGCTGAGCAAAGTGAGTGAATTCCTTTGCCATCTTCAGCTGGTCACGGGCTCCAGTTTCTACATAGCCCTGTTACATAGCACTTGCAGGACTATTACTTTGGCATGTTTTGGGAATTTTCAGGGGTTGTACACTCTGGTGCCACAGACCCTATCTGAACCAAGTAGGACTTGCAGTGGCAGCAAATCCCAGAAAGCAAAGAGCTGGCCCTCAAACAGGACAGCAAGAACAGCAGTGCAACTGTTAGTTCCTGCAGGCAGTGAGGGTGGAGGCTGTTCAGGAGGCCTTGGGACCCAGGCTGCTATCACCAGCATACTTTCCTTTAGGATAGGTATCATGGTCCTCAGTGGCAGTGAGGACCTGAGTTCACCTCTGAGCCTGCTGGCCAGTATTCTGTGCTCAGCCTCTAAACATCTGTTCACCAGTCATACTCTGACCCCAAACCTGCAATCCAACTGACAGCTAAAAGAACAGGAAAAGAAGAAAAGCCCTCAAGTTCTCTTCTGGCCTCACATAATAAAAAGTTGCATCAAACCCTCATGGATTAGCCTGTGGCCCCTAAGCTTCAGTTTGATGAGCTGCAAGAAAGAGGCAAAAGAAGCACCAGATTTGAGGAGGTGAATGGCCTCCTCTCCCAGAGCAGTCTTCACCACATTCTAGTGGCTCAGAGCCCCCAAAAGGTGTGAATTGCCATGGTACTTCCCACCTCCAGCTCATGCTCAGCTCTATCAGGCCTGCAGCATTGTACCAGTGGCATTCTGCCTTAGAAATAGCCTCAAATGCAATCTGTTTTACACCTTAAAAGAAAGGAACCTTAAGAATGTAGTAGCAACTTTTAAGAACTAGGGAAAAAGAACAAAGCACAGGAACACTGGACTCCAAAATGCTTCATGACTAAGCAAACAAACAGCAAAGGTGATACTGCACCCAAATGATGGGAAATGCTAAATGCAACACCCTCTTGTGGAAAGGGCCAGGTTGCTGAGTCATGTACACAGCACAGTCTTTTATAGGTTTGTTTACCAAGTTTTCTGTAGGCTTGCTTGACTGTGAAACCTTTCTCCAAATAGCGTCTTTGTATGGGGGCTGTAGAGCCCCCACAGTGAGGGCTGCTCCTCAGATGGGTCTGGGCCCATCTGCCTCCAAAGAACTATCATGGGGACAAGCAGAGTGAACAGAGGCACCACTGTTGTCTTCCTAGTCTTCTCTTGTTTCCAAGTCCTCAGCTGCTCTGGAATGCTAATGTCTTAATTATAAGGAGGCCACATTAAGCCACCTGACGTTCTGTGTGTCTCTACAGTGCCACCCTGCAGCCTCCTACCACAAGTCCTAGGCCCTCAGTTTTGCTGCTTTCTCTATAGTCTTCTGTGAGATCTTGTCCCCAGGAGGATGCTGCCTGCCCCGCCCTGAGACCCCCACCCCTCTGGCACTCTCCTTGATTGGTGTGTCACTGGTGTGCTCTGGTTCACCATTCTCCATCTCGCTGCTGACCTTGATGTTGCTGTGGTTCCCCAGGAGACGGACTGTTTATTCACTTAGTAAATTGCTCCTCCTGGCTGCCTAGGCTACTGTTTGCAGGCAAGGCAACTTTTGTTCCTCAAATTGTAGGCCATTTTGCTGAACCCTTAGAGTAGTTCAGAATAGTTTTTGAAGGATTTTATTTTTTTAACAAGGATTTAAAAAATCACCAGCTTTGCTTTCTTTCTAAAATGTAGTTTGAGGAGCCGGGCGTGGTGGCACACGCCTTTAATCCCAGCACTCGGGAGGCTGAGGTAGGAGGAGCGTTGTGAGTTTGAGGCTGGCTTGGGCCACAACGCAAGCACAAGGCCAGCCTAAGCTACATAGTGCGACCCTGCCTCAAAAAACTAGGGCCGGGAGTTTGGCTCAGCGGCTTAAGCACCTGCCCTGACAGGTGCAAGGCTGTGAGTTCGATCCCCAGTGCCGCAAAAAAAAAAATAAATAAATAAATAAATAAAATAAAATAAAATGTAGTTTGCTGGCTTCTTACTCATAGTTTCTCAAAGGGCAGAAAGAGAGGAAGTCCATGTGCGTGCCACACCACGTTTAGTGTTCTAAAGGAGTTGTGTACCCCTTGGCACTGCTGTTGCAAGTTTCTGTGTAGGATTTGCATCTGTGATCTGCTGAAATCCATGGTGCTGGTGGGGTTATTATGGAAGGAGAGGTTTCTGCTGGAGGAGGGAGAGAGGCTTTCACTGCACATGAGCTTGGCAAAAGTGATGTCCCTGCCAGTGTGCATCATACTCATCAGGATGAAGATTGGGTGGCTGGATTTACTGTACATATCCTGGCATTTGCTTTATAAGTATTTCCTTGGCTAGAGACCTGCTTTACCACAGAGCCTCGGTAAAGTTAAGTTAAAGGCCAATAGTCAACTCTGCTCTGCTAGAAATATGGGGGCTTGTTGGTTGTGTGGTCTGCATCTGGTGCAGGGATCTGCTATTGCGTGGATGTGGCTTGGCCCTCAAAGATTCATGTGCTAGAAGCTGGGTCCCTACTATGATGGTATGTGTCAAAACCCTGATGCGCAGGTATCAGTCTAAGAGTTTACAGTTACCAAAACCCCTGATGAGGGTGTCAGCCTAATGCATCCAGCAATATGGCACATGAGTGCAGAAGAAAGACAGAGAGAATTTTCTGCTGTTGAGGAACTCTGGGATGACCCATTATTCTCTGGAACAAAAAGGCTTATTTCGAAAAGCTCATGGCTTTTATTGGTATCAATCAGGGAGGTGGGGGAGAGGGTCACAGAAGAAGTCATAGGGAAAAGAAACTTTGTAGCTGTACCAGGCTACAGTGTACAGATAGTTTTGTTGTGTGCCAGACTGGCTCCTTTACTGCCAAGAAGGTACCTTGAGTCCCGTGGCCTCAGCTGAGATGTTATCCCATGTCTTAGCCCTGACTCTCACAGACTTCTGCTTGAGCATCCGTTCCAAGCATCAGCATGGAGGCTACTCTCGTGTTGCAGCTTTGCTATTAATGAGACCACTGGTGCCTAGACGGGACTTGATAACATTTTTTTAGCCAATTAGGAGAACATCTGTGTTACAGTTTGTGTTTGGATGGCCCCCACAAGCCTCATGCAATCATGGAGGTGGCTGAATCTAGTGTTTGTGATTGGTTTGTTGTCTAGCACCGGGATTGGCGGTGTGAGTGGTGCACTTGCCCAGGGGCAGAGCCAGCATACAGTGTAAGAGCTGAAAGGAGATGTGTTTTCTCTTTTGCCTTTTCGCTCTTGTTGCTTGTGGCTGCCATGAACGACTGCTCCTCAGCCATGCTACCCTGCCTTGGAGCCAACTGAGTATGGACTGAAAGCTCCAAAACTGTAAGATAAATAAACCTTTCCTTCCTTCATTTTGGGCATCAGGTATTTTGTCTCAACAATGAGAGAAAAGTAACCAAGACAGAATTTGGTACCAGAGGAGTGGGGTTGTTGCTGTGACTAAACTTGACCAAGTGGTTCAAGAGAATTTGGGAATGGCTTGTGGGAAGAGTTTGGAAAGGTTCGGAGTTGTTGCCTGAATGCATAGAGCTAGAACAACTTAGACTGTTCTGTAGGGGAGATTCTGGTCAGAGCTCAGGAGACCAGAAAGCTAATACAAAGCCTGCCGGTTAAAACCAGGCTCTGAAGGTTTCTGCTGGGAAGAAGGACTGCATGGTTGTTGGACTCCAGACCATGTGTGTTATGGCTTGGCAGAAAGTTTGTCTGCATTTTGCTGTGCCCAGAGACTTTGCCTGAGACTAAGATTAAGTGTGGAGGACTGATTAATCTGGCAAAAGAAATTTCAAGGCAGTTGAATGTTGAGGCAGTGGCGTGGCTATTTTTGGGGGCTTTTAGCCAGATTTATGTTGCAAATCAAGAGCAGAGAGCTCAGCAGGGTGATTTTAAATGTTGTGAGTTTGACCAGAAAGGAAGCTCCAGTAAAGCTGTGAACTGTAAAGACAGAACTGAGGAGATCTCATTTGCTGAGAAGGTACAAGAAAATAAAAAAGACAGCCTGGGGACAACACAGGAAGTGATGGGTGGGTCTCCACCCTTTGTGGCCTCAAAGGCTTTGCTTGGAGGAGAATGCTGCAGAGCACCATGTTCCAGGGTGGTGGCAGGGGCCACGTGAGGTTCCAAGATGGCGGCGCCTGCACCAGGTTCCAGGGTAGCAGCTACAAAAGTTGTTCCTCACAATCAGGTTCAGAGTGCCTAGCAATCCAGGCACTTGACTCCTAAAGCCAAGAGAAAGGAAAGCCTGGCTACTACTCCAGCTGGCAGCAGACCTTGGCAGCATCCAAGTGGCGCTGGTTTTAGGCACATAGAGAATGCACGAGTTCAGAGGTTAAGGCAGTTTGCACCCTGATTTCAGAAGAAGGCCTGGGAGGCCAGGCGGTGTGCCCCTGAGAGGGCAGTATGTAAAGCCAAATATGCAATGGAGAATCCAGAAGTTTGAAAAAACCAGGAGCATGGTTCATCTAAGGAGAGCTGTAAGGATTGAGCAGAGTGGGCCTAAGAGAGCAGCTGTGGGAGCTAAAACTCCTGAAAGTGCCACAGGGGTGGAATCACTCAAGCCTTTTGGAGCTTGCAACCAAATTGCTTCAGATGCTGGGTGTAGAACTCCAGGACTTAATGTTTGACCTGCTGGATTTTGGACTTTCTTTGGTCCCAATTCTTTGTATCCCATTTGTACCCTTTGGAATGGGAATGTTTCTCTTGTGCCATTGTATGTTGGGAGTGTTTAACTTTGTTTTCATTTGTACAGAGGCTTGCAGCTAAGAGTTTGCCATAGAGCTCATGGAGACTTGGACTTTTCAACAATGCTGAAACTGTTAGGACTTTGGCAACTCTTGGAGGTGGACTAAATGTCTTTTGTATAAAGGATGTGTGTGAATCTTTGGGGGGCCAGGGGTGGAATGTTATGGTTTGTGTTCGGATGACCCCCACAAGCCTCATGCAGTCATGGAGGTGGCTGAATCTAGCATTTGTGATTGGTTTGTTGTCTAATGCTGGGATTGGCGGTGTGAGTACTGTACCCACCCAGGGATGGAGCCGGCATGCAATGTAAGGATGGGAAGGAGGTGTGTTTTTCCTCTCTTTTGCCCTGTTTGCTCTTGCTATTTGCAGCCACCATGAACAGCTGCCCCTATACCATACCACCCTGCCTTGGAGCCAGCTGAGTATGCACTGAAACCTCCCAAAACTGTAAGAAATAAACCTTTCCTTCCCTAATTTTGGGCATCAGGTGTTTTGTCTCAGCAAGGAGAAAAAAGTAACCAAGACAGTCTGTTTCAATATAACCAGCTCTGCATATCTCAGTAACTGAAAATAACTATTTATGATGATCTCTGGACTCTTAACATTCTCTGGGCAACTTGGGCTCAGCTAAGTGGTCCTTGTTGAGGGTCTGTCATGTCATTGTGCTAAGATATTGGGTGGTCTATAGCATCCGAACATTTGGTGGCCCAGTTTCACATACAGCTTCTGTCAGCTTCACCGGATCTGTGTATGGAGCCTGTCTGTGGCATCTCCAGAAACCTGGGATTCTCTCAGTGTGGTGGTTGGGTACCAAGAGGGAACTCAAGAAACCTGGGTGGAAGTACTAGAATCATTTCTGCAACATTCTGGTGGCCAAGCAAGTCACTGGATTTGCTCATATTCAAGGGGAAAGTATTAGATTTCCCCTCTGCAGGGAAATGGAAGGGGTCACCTTAGGCATGTGGTGGAGGAGGTGGCAGAGGTCATCTTTGGAAAATGTCACCTACTTGTAGACAAAAACTTCAGCATGTAAACAAAATCACAAGGTCCTTTGCTGATCAAAGGGGACAAATCAAGTATGTCTTTTGTCTGAAGTGAAAATAACTTTGTTGAGTCCTATTGGAAGAAAAATGTTGAGGGTTCACATTTAGTGTTCAAACTTGTTGGGTCAAAAATGACAAGGAAAAATAGTAGCCTCTTGGCTTCTTTAAGAAGTACTGTGAAGCTGAGGCACTTGGTCATTATAATTCTTTGCATATGTTTTATGTGTTGCAAGAAGGAAGTGTGCGTTCACATGTGTGGCTTCATTTCATATTGTTATGGCATTTACACAGATGAGAAGACTGAGGTTTAAAGAAGCCCCTCTTCTCTCTAGTTTCTGGCAATTGAGGCTGGTGTGTGCTGGGTCAGTGGCATTGTTCGTGCCGCTGACCCAGCACTTCCCCACACTGCTCCTTTTTCTAGAAATAGAAGACAAACTCTTTCATTCTTCTCCACCACAACTCCCCATGTTCCTCCACTTGGAAACTGTGTCTCTTCACATGCATTTCATTTGTCTATTTTCCGTTGCTGTAATGAAATACCTGAGGCTGGGTAAGGAATAAAGAAAAGAGGTCTACTCCATTCTCAGTGTTAGAGGCTGGAAGACTAGACAGCATGGCCCATCTGTGTCGAGTGCCCCCATGGAGGACGGCATCATGACAGGAGCATGTGTGAGAGGGGGAGCAGTCATTTTGTGAGACAGGAAGCCTTAGCAGCCTGAGCTGGCCAAGTTTGTCCTTCTATAGCAACCCTCAACTAACCCAACCTTAATCTATTCTGAGAGAGGACTGCATCTTCAGGAAGAGCTAACAACTTCCCACCACGTTCACCTCTCAGGGCACCTCACTGGGGGCTGAGCCTCCAACAAATGAACCCATGGGTGACAGACATCCAGCCACAGCACATGCCTCTTCCACTTCTGACTCACGTGATATTTGGAATGACTGGGCCAGCTCGGCAAGGTCTCCTGACCTTCTTGATCCCCCTCATGTTGTCCCCACTGGCCTGTAAGCCCTCGAGGTCTTTTCCCTGCCTTAAGTGTGATGATTATCAGTTGCCAACTCATTCCTGAGAAATCATTTGTGTCACCTCCATTCCGCCCTAAGACCTGTAATTCTAGTATTCTGGCAGGATTCAAGTCTTGCTACTGTCTCAGTGCATCTCTTTAAGACAAATAGATTAGCTGTAGGCCAGTGCATGAATTCTGAAGTAAAAAGTTATTTTGTGTTCATTGCAAAGACATGGGAGAGATAAAACCGTACTGTTAGAATTTAAACCAGACATGTTTTAAGTGTGAATATAGAAAATTCATAACAATAGTTACCATAAATAATTTTAATTGTGATATGTAGTAAGTAGATACATCTTCAGAATCCAAGATAAAAGTGACGTGCTGTCTTATTCACATTTTAAAGCTCTGCAGCCACCTGCCCAGGTGGGAGCGGTTCTCATCGAGGGACTGAGAAGGACTGGCAGTGATAATGTTGGACCTAGTTGGGCACCCATTCGGGAGGCAGAAGTCATTATGTATGGTCAGCCAGTGCGTTTTCCATTTCGAGTGCACTGTCTTGTGCTTTGTTTTGTTTTGTTTTGTTTCTGTGCTGGGGATTGATTGAACCCAGGGCCTCATGCATACTAGGCAAGGACTCTGACATTGAGTTGTGTCCCTCCTGGGATATCTTTTCTGTTAGTACATGTCCACCTTATCTTTCCTCTATAGGAACAGAGGCTTTCACAAATACATAAGTTTGAAAATAAGACCTGTCTGGGTTAAAGTCACACTGGTTTGTATTCAGTGGACTAGGAACTATGTTATGCCTATAAAAATATGAATGCTTCAAAAATGGGTATACAAAAAAGAAAATGGATGTACGACATTCTTGTGTCCTGACTTTGAGAATCGTCTCATGTTTCTAATTGTGAGTGTAAGTGGAATGAGCATCTTTTATCTGAGATGCTTGGGATAAAACATATTTCAGATTTTGTTGTTGGTATTGTTTTGGATTTGGACTACAGGTATCTGGGTAGAAATAATGAGATGTCTTGGGGGTGGGACCCAAATCTAAGCATAAAAATCATTTATGTTTCATAGATACCCCTTACACATAACCTGCAGTAATTTTACACTTTTTTTCCTTGGTGCTGGGTGTCAAACCCAAGGCCTTGTGCATGCTGGACAAGTACCGCTAAGCTACACCTCCATCTTTATACAATACTGTTAATAATTTTATGCATAAAATGAAGTTTCATGATATGGAATTTTTCACTTGGCATCATGTCAGCATACAACAAGTTTCAGTTTGGATATCTTGATTTTCCTACTAGGTTGGAGGTATTCAACTTGTATGATGTTTCTCAGCCTGTACACAGACATGGTTTACTTTTTCTTGCAGGTGACTTCAGAGGATTTCACAGCTATAGTTTTAATTAATTAAACATTTTGAGAGTTTTCAATGAGGAGGAAAAAGGGGACATTACCCAAACCAATTCACCTGCAAATCCCATGTTCAAATTCCCCTTGTAAAGCTCTTTTCTGGAAAGATGTTTGTAATTTCCCAGGAGGGGACTTGTATATCAAATAGGTTGCACACGAAATCAGCACAGAAACAGGGCTTAGGGAATGGGATTTTTGGGAGCAAATATACTAGGGTTTGGATTAATTTCTCAGTTATGCAACTTACTTGCTGAATGATTTGGGGACAGTTCTAAAATACTTGGTTTTCCATTGATATGAGAGATGACAGTGATGTCTATCTCACAGCATTATGCTTATTAATAAAGTGATCTGTGTGAAGAGAGCCTCTCATGTAACCCTGAAATCTGGGTCACAGTACCTTCAGTGGCTACATGGGTCAACTGGATTTATTAGTAAGTTGGACAAATAAGTTAATTAGCAGATTCTTTGTGAAGTTTTTCTTCTGACCTAAGGTTGTCTTCTTTCTAATAAAACTTGATTTATTTTTGAATCAAGTTTTTTTAAGAGATAACATTCTTTAAAGCAGGATTGTGTTTTACTATATTTGTATATATCTAGCCACTAATAGTTAATAAATATTTGTTATGTTTGACTGAAAGTTTTTAATGTCCAAATGAGTTTTGATGTTGTTACCTAATGCAATAAACTGCTGTTATTAGTTGATAAGAATGTGTGTGCATTGGAAAAGTGGCATAGAGTGGCATTATGTTTTGTGAGTTCATGGCAAACACTGTACCATTGTCTCTAGGGGAGATACAGAGTCAGGGTCCTGTAAACCTCAGGCACAGCATTTTTGTGAACCTGTTGCACAACCTTATTTTTAATGTGTTTCTGCTTAAAGACACTTTATTTAATGTATTGTTAAGTCTCTAACAGGAACTCATCCTACAGCACTCTGTGTGAATGAGGCCTGTCTTACTTGTGGTACGTCACAGCCTCTGCTTAGAGCACTAGACCACATTTCTCCACTGTGTTGTGTGCCATCTTCAACTGTAAAATCCCCAACAGAAAGTACAAAACTCCAAAAACTATGGTTTAAATAGATTACAAAAAGGACCCTTGTTACAGCAAGGGGGATGAATTAGCAAGCTGGAGCGTCACTGTGTTTGTCCTCAGCTAGGAACGACAGCAACCAAAATTTCCAACCAGTGTGTGTATGTCTGTGAATATCTGCAGACGTGCCACAGGTGTTGGTGCAGAGCTTACAGATAATGTCACAAGAGAAGGCCTATTCACTTGTCTAAATCTGTGAGTGATGGGTCTGTCGTAGTTTCATCAAAATCAAATGACAGGGCACGCAGAATTTCTGTTTGCAGGTGAATTGGATGCCTGTTCGTTGAGCAGCTCCCATTGCACTCATGTTAATGAATGGCACAGGCCTCCGTGGGTGCTCATTCCTGACTAGCACCAGAGCACTGGTACTGGACAGACCAGCTGCAAGGCTTGCTCCTCAGAGCAGGTGCGATGGGGCCCCACTTCTTTCTGTATGTTCACTTTCTCTCCTGGCCTGAGCTCAAGTGTTATTCTGGGAGGCCAACATTTAGAAGCATTTGCCAGTAGACACAAACAAACAACAAACAGGTTGCTCTTTTCATTTGTTGAGGTGGTGGTGGTGTGTGAGGAGAAATGGTCCATCAGGTGGTCTGAATGCAGGGTAGAAAGTGGGTACCAGGGAGCACTTGGGTTGAAGACCGGTTGCCCAGGAAGAACAGGATCAGCCCAGCAGTTGATTGACAGCCCACAGGAAGAAGTGAGTGCCTATGACGGCAGGAGAGTGGCTCCCCTGGCAGTCTGTCTCCACCACACCCAGGCCTAGGCAGTTCTGCGGTAGAGAAGCTGATAGGCATCACTGAGCACGCTGAGGTGGGCCAGGCTGCCCGTACCGTGATCAGCAAGCTTGTGGTTCTGAGTCCCTAAGGCCAGGCCCCGAGGTGAGCAGCTGACAGCAGCTGCACCTACTGGGGTGGGGAGGAAAGGAATCCGGGGACGGCGTATGTATGAAGGTTGAGCCAGAGGCCAGCTTGTGCAATAGCTTCATACACATTATTAGTGTGACACTAGCCTGGGGGGATTTTTTTTTGTTTATTTTGGTTTTGGGGTTTTTTTGGCCTCTTTTTTCCCTGTCAGTGTTGGGAAGGGATATTTTGAGGGTAACGTTGCATCATTTCAAGACTGAAGGTATAGTGTGCTAATGAAAATAATTCCAGTTGTTGCAGATTAATAACAGCTTACATTACCAAAGACTTAGCATGGTCAGGAGTTTTCTGAACACTTTGTGTATTAGGACTTAATCAACTTCCTCTTTGCTATAGTTTGGGTAGTGAACACCCTCAAAGGGCCCAAGTGCTAGGGCCTGCTCCCTAGGATGCAGCTCCCTGGAGTAAGTACACCAGCTAAGAGATCGCCAGGTTAGGTCACCAGAGGCCATGTACACAGAGGGGGTACTAGGACCCTACTACTTCTTTGCTCTCTTTGCTTCCTGGCCATGAGATGAATGGCTTTTGCTTTACTCTGTGCTCCCAGTGTGATGTGCTGCCTTACTACAGGCCCAGAAACAGTGGGACCAACTGATCATGGACTGGAACCTCTAAAACCTTTAGTCAAGGTAAACTTTTTCTCTTTATAAGTTGATTTGCTCAGGTGCTTTGTTATTGTGAGTGAAACCTGACTAACATACTCTTCCACTCCAACAGCTCTCCAAGATGGGAAGGTGCTCTTACACCACCTGGCTAAGCAGTTTGTGAGGCTATAGCTGCACATCGAGCTGGTGCTTCGAGTTGCTCCATAGTTCCATTAGTTACGTGGTAGTAATGCAGCAGCCTCAGTGTGATGCTTCTGGTTCTCAGGACTGTGGCCTCAGTATTTCGAAGCAGTGCCATGGTATTGTTCATGGACTCTGTGGAGTGGCTTTGCCCCCAGAGTCTGAGGAAATAGAAAGATGCCCTGTCCCCAGGGATTGACAGTCTCAGGAGCCAGAAGTGGCTAGAAACAGGCTCTTCCAAGTGCCACTAAGGAGTGCAAGGTGCTCTTTGGACTCAGAGGGATTGGAAGATGGCAAGGGGAAGGAAAGATTGGTAAAGGAGTCAGAGAACAATGGGGAAAGATGTCTTCAAAGAAGAGGTGTTTAGATAGGTCTAGAACACTTCCTGAAAGCATTCTAGACCCTCATTTGACTCTCTGCAGTTAGGCTTAGCCAGGAGCCAGGCACTGGCCATAAAGCAGCCATTCCCTCCTGTCATCCCTGATCTCTTTGTCTCTGGCTACTGCCACTACTGCGGGAGCCTGAAGCTGAGTGAGGGATTGATCTTCAGGTCCTGGAGCTTTCACTGGGCACTGGGCAGCATGGTTTCCTTAGACACGCGCTCAACTCCTCAACACAGGAGTACACGCTTGTGCACACACACTTGCCTTCTGCCATCCTGCCATTAGGATCACTGAGGGAGAGCCCAACACCGAACACTTGGTGTTGGAAAGACACTCTGAAGAGTCTTTGATTTTAGATTTGTGTTTAAATTCTTTTTGGCTTTCCTACAAGAAGTTTTGTTTGTTTTCTAAATTCTTTGCTCTTTGGTATTGTATTTTAAAGGACTGTGGTTCAGACCTTGAATTTGAAGCCCCTGAGACAAGCTGCAGTGACCAGGGAAGAGTTGCAAATGGACCCAGCCTTTGGGAGCCAGGATGTATGGGTTTGGCTGTCTGGGGCAGGGCCTCCATCCCTGTGCCCAGGAATGCCCTGTGGGGACCCCGTGTCCTCTTTGTGAGGAGATAGCAGAGGCCCCTTTTCCCTGGACCAGGCTAGATCTGCCGGTTGCCTCTTCTTTCCTATTGCTCATCTCCATATCCACCCACTAGAGGACAGTTTATCTCTCCGTAAAGAAATTGGAAAATTGTTGTAATAAAGTCAGAACTTGGATCCCATGACTCTTTCTGTGCGTGTGTGTGTGTGTGTGTGTGTGTGTGTGAGTGTGTGATTTGTTTGTTTATCTTAGTGTTATCACTGTCTCACAGTAGGATTAGAGTTTCATTTCACATCACAACAGTTTTGCAATTGAACTTAGGTATATTTGTTTATAATATTTCAGTGATAAATCATACTGTATTTCATACTAATGCCTTTTTAGTTTTACTAGACCGTAACTTCCTTGAGGATGAACTTTATTCCTGACCCATTCTTGTTCCAGTATTTCAACTGTAGATGAGTGTGTTTTTTGACCTAAGTAGGATATAATGTCAAGGGGTCCTTCAAATTCAGCAAATCCAGGCATAATACCTGGCGTGAACATTTCTCACAGCCACATTTGTGATGGGTTTTGCTATTTGAATGTAATATGAATCCAGATAAGCATGTTTGTGTGTGGGAAGGAGAGTATCATAAATACATAATTAGAATGTAAAATGACCCTATAAATCTCCTTCTACAAAAATATTTTTCCACTGAAGTATTTAAGTTTCAGAGTAGTACTATCCATAACAAACTCATGCCTACTTAAATCTACCCCAAATTATTATTTTAAATCACTCACTGGAGAAAATATAAAATATTTGCAAGAATATTTTTAAATTATGAAGGCAAAAGAAGATAGAAAATTGTTAATGGAATAGGGACTGGAAAACAGCCGTGTCCTGTTGTTTTGGCATCAGCACCCAGGATGGTAAAACAATCGATCTTAAAGTAAGAAAAGGAAATGACAGTGGTCTGCGTCTTCCTCCATATCAGGGGCCTTCTGGTCTCATCACCCTGCCTTCCACTTTACTTTTCCTCATGGTCGTGGTATCCTGGAGGGTTCTTCATTGCACTGTTTGGTCTGACTCATGAATCTCATGACTCCTGACAGTAGTGAGTTCGCAGGCAGTTATCACTACTATTCTGGTGTAATTTATTGTTTAGCTTCTCTGTTGTCCTCCTGCAGGGGAGAGAGGGTATTAATAACCTGTCTTGCAAAAAACTGGCTACAAACATAATTGTTCACTATGTGTTTTTCTTCATTGGCCTACTGCTAAAGTAAATGGTAATATTTGAAAGTGTCTATTCTTTAACATCAAAATATTATTTTTCATTTGACTTTCTTTCCCCTTTTTGTCTTCATGTGAGGCAATAAAATCAGCTAAAAATGATTGTGATAGTTGTGTACATAGCAGTTCTCCAGCAGGTTCCAAGAGGTGTGCAGACCCTTTGGTGAGTGGTTTGACCTCCCGTTGGATGTGGGGAAGAAATGAGGTTGTCTGTCAGCAGCAGGACAGGAGGCCTTCCTGGTGTTTCGCTAGCTTTCAGGAGCCCCTTGCTCACCTCCTGTGATCTCACCTGCTTGTTGCCCACACGTGTTTTAGGTCAAGTGCTGTTATACTATTTTATATATGGGAAGGAGGTTGTGGTTAGATTGTTCTGTGGCATTTAGGATGCTTGCCTCTGTAGAAAATAGAAAACTTAAATCAAACTACCTTTAGTAGTAAAGGGAATTTATTGACTGATGCTGAAAAGCCCAGTGCAGGAGGCTTCAGGCTGGGGTTGATTCAGCTGCTCTATAGTGTTACTGCAAACCAGATTTCTTTTCTCCACAGTACTACCTCTGTGGGGGTTTTGTTCAAACTGTGTGCGACTCCCCTTGACCCCCAGATGGCTAGGAGCAGGCTAGGGTGTTAACACCCTAGGAAATGAGGCTATCTCCCTATTCTCTGCAAAGTCCCACTTATACTAAGTACCTACCGGAGAACACAATGCATTGATTGGCTTAGCCCATGGCTAACATCTGCAGCTGAGGGTAGAACCAGCTGCCCAGAACTAAGAGCTCCTAGTTACACATTCAATTGCAGAGTGTCAGGCACTCGAGCTAGAGAACCAGCCCACAGATGTGTAGTACTTGAGGCTTATCTGTCTCTTGGTTGTGGACAGAATAATAAATAATGTTTTTCTTTTTCATTCTGGGTGTTTCTGTTGATGAAAAATGGTGTTCAAAATAGGTCTTCAAGGGTGGAGCCTTAGATATTTGTATTTTCTACCAATTTCCTGGAATCAGTCCTTTTCTCCCCCTAGCTCTAAGACTAGACCTTAGGAAAATGGCCTGCTGAAAGTGTGGCCAGAGCAGACTGCTTTCCCCCTGCCCCTGTATCTGCAGAGAGAGGAGGGGAATAAAGAAATGCAGACATTATTCCTTTTTCAATAAAGTTTGTTTTAATCACTTACTAGTCCAATTATTTAAATATAGGATGACCCAAAATGCATATTTTCTATTAATTTTTACAAGAAATAGGAACTATAACAGTGATAATTTTATAAAATGTATTCCATAGTTTTTCTGTGTGTGGTATATCTTAAAAGATTTCATACACAAAACCATTGCAATCTGGACAGTAGTATCTAGTCTCTTTCCAAATTCTTTTTGCTTTAATGTGTTTCTTTGAACAGCACACTTTACACTGTCATGTTGGCCTTTTCTTTTTTCTGTGGGTGGTATAATTGTAATAAAATATCTGCCCACTAAATGTAGTGGTGAAGACGTCAATAATGGGCATCCTGGTCAGCATTTGCAGTCCCGTATTTTTCAGTTATTTGGTCTGTTAGTTCTAGTCTGAATTGTAAATGACTTTTTTAGCCCCCTTGTTTTGAATAAATAAGAAATGAGACCCATATTGTTTGGTCCAGAAGGTGCATAAATATTTTATAAAAGTCTTTTTCCTCCCTTTTTGATTACAGGATAGCATGTTAGATATTGGTCAATTTTGTTAACACCACTCATTGGATCATTATAATCATTGAGCACTATTGGAACGTTTTAGTTCATTTTCTTCTTTCATGTTCTATTGTTTCTGTGTTATGAACAGCTGACAATAAGGAGAGACACCTTTTTTGTCTATTTCATGACAGTCTTTTCCTCTCTGATATGCTAACATTTTTCCTTTTTTCAATATTTTTTTGCAGATCTTTTGACACTTCCTCCCTATTTAGTGTCAGTGTCCCAAGAATATCTGTTTTGTATTATAAAAGTATCTCTGAGTTCTGCACAAGTATAAAAATCATACCTAATGTACTTACAATAACAGTTTTTATAGATTGTAGCACAAAATTATTTTCCACAAATAAAATAAACAAGAATAAAAGAAAATAACCAGAAGTTATTATTAGATTTCACTAGAAACAAACATATTGGTTTTAAATAAAAAGTATGCAAAACATAGTTGATATAAAGCAAATAGGTGTGCAAGTGTGTCTCATGCAGATGACACCTGCCCAGGATGATAGTATGTAAACAAACATGTTGCCCAAGTAACACTGGGGGTAAACTGTTAAGTGGTTAAGAAAATAATTTTTATTGCTTGAACCATTATTCAAAAGGAATAGGCATAATGAAACTGAAGTATGTACAATAAGAAGCATCCCTACTTAATTCGTTAATTTCTTGCCACTTGAACTTCTCTGTTACAGTTTTATTACCTCCCCATACCACATCCTCATTCAAATCATGCTTTTAGTGAGATCCGAAAAGGATATCCCATCTTTTCCCCTCAGTGGACAGTTTGCGGTGGTGAGGAAATGCCGTGCAAAGAGCACTGGACTGCAGTACGCCGCCAAGTTTATCAGGAAGCGGAGGACTAAGTCCAGCCGGCGGGGCGTGAGCCGGGAGGACATCGAGCGGGAGGTCAGCATCCTGAAGGAGATCCAGCACCCCAACATCATCACTCTGCATGAGGTGTACGAGAGCAAGACAGACGTCATTCTGATCCTGGAACTGTGAGTGTGCTCCATGGGGTGAAGTGGAGGGTTGGCGGGTGACAGGAAGGTTGGCCCAGCCTCTTTCCAGCCAGACTTCCAGGCAGGCGCGGCCTGGCTCACGGGCACGGCAGGAATGCACTCTGCAGGCCTCCTCAGCGAGCTCCCTGGCTTAGGCTTCACTGCACTTTTCAAGGAGAAAGTGTAAGGAGCAGCATCCCTTGATTTTAGAAGGGCTCCCAGGTCTTGCGGTTCACTACTTACTAAGATCCTCGTCTGCCTCCTGTTTTCCAAGTTTTCCTTGAAGCTTCAGGCCAGTGTCCTTTCCTCTCTGTTCTTGTCTTTCCTGTTTTTCTCCTTCTCTGTTTCTGCCCACTTTCTTTCTCTCTTTTCTCCTCATCTCTTCCTTTTTGTGTGTACACACACACGCATGCCCACACACACACACACATTTTTAACTGTGAAACTATCAACAGTAGTTATGTACGTGGGGGGACCTGAGCCAGGTGTGATTGTAGAACTTGTTTTTTCAAGCATGCCAGTGATTTTCTCAGGCAGACTCCACCCGCCTGCTGTCATGGTGGGTGGCAGCTCGTGCCCCAGTACTCCGTGGCCTTTCTAGTCCCCATCTCATGGCTTCCTAAATGTGTCATGGAGGGGCCCAGCAGCATTTGCTGGTGGGAGAGGAGAGGAAGCCCAAGGGGGCACACAGTGGGGTCTGCCTGAAGCTTTGTGGAAGGGGAGTGGGTGGAACAAAAGAAGATTCTGTCATAAGCAGTCCTGGTGGTTCCTGGTGATGATAGGTCATGGGAGCCCTTGAGTCCAAATTTGTCTGTCTTCTAACCCAGCATCCCCCTCTCTGTGTACATCTCTTGGGGACTTTTTTTTTTTTTTTTTTGGAAAAGCAGTCTTTCTCTGTTGTTCTGGCCACCTCACAGTCCTGGGCTCAGGCACCTAAGGAGCTGGGATTGCAGGTGTGCTCTGCCAACCCTGGCTAATTCTCAGTGATTTTTTTTTCCCCAGAAAAAGCTAAAAAAAATGTTTACAGAGCAGCCAGCCCAGCCCCCTGGTGCCGTCCTGCCGGCGCCCCTGGTCCTCACACTTCTTGATTCATCACTGGAATTTGGACACATTGCTTTGTGGTTCTCCACTACAGATTTCTTATCTATAGAATGGGGTCAATTCCTACCTTGAAAGGGTTTTGGGAGATGAATGAGATGAGGGTTGTCAAACACCTTACCCAGTACTTGCTCATAGTTGTGTTTAATGAGTTTCCTTCCTCA
>RJWM01009097.1:0-69635 GCA_004363535.1 Dasyprocta punctata
TTACACATGATTTGGAAGGCAACATGAAACAGAAGCTACTATTCTTTGGAGTTCAAAGTGTTAGATTTTGAGGTGCATTCACAATTCAGTTCACAGTATTACAAAGATTTACGCATGACTGATGGCTTTGTTCCCCAATCCTAGTAACCATTTTTCCAATTCCACCAGGCCTGTCAACATTCACATGAGTCCTCAATTCTAATTCAATCTCTTAGCTCCTTAATACTTGTAGGGGCTCCTTTTTTGGAAAAAAATGAAGCCTAAACAGATGCAATTAAGAAGATGTGGTAAATCTTATTAATTGCCAAGTGTTTATATATTTTTTATTTAAAATATATATATGATGATACAGAATTTCAAAACAAGATAATAGGAGATTGACAATGGATAAGATATTACATATTGTTATCTTCAAAGTAGATGCTCAGATTATAAGATACAGAAATGAAAAATTGATCAGACAATGTGAACACAAACAATTCTTTTGATTAACTAATAGAGGTTAGTAGTATAATTAACCTATATGCTATGTATATATATATGCTATATATATATATGCTATATATATATATATGTATATTCTTTTACCTTCTTTATTTATTTCCTTACCCCCACCGCAGTTGTTCTTTCATTTTGAGCAGTTTCTTTCCCTTTCCCTTTCCCTTTCACAATATTTATTGCACATTTTGGATCTTATTTAATCTTTCAGTTTTTTATACTAGGGAGACAATATGATGTTTACACAGGCGAGTCTGATTTATTTCACTTATAAGTGTTGTCTCAAGTTGCATCCATTTACCTATAAAAGTCTTGAGTAAGTGTGTATTGCCTTCAATCTGGCCCAAGAACAATTATGCCTTATTCAATAAACACTAAACTCTATACCAAAAAGGGCTTTCTTTTCTATTAGAGTTCAAATAATGAATGAAAATCATGATTTGCCTTCAACCTGACTAGATGATTTGTTGTTGATGAATATAATGGAATGTCATCCACAGAGAATGCAGACACTCTGAGTGACAGGTAAAGATTTGTCAAATTGAAATTTCTGTCTTGTGATAAATCACTTTGGAGCATGAGAAAAGTTTTTGCTCATTTATTTTACTCTAGATAAGTTGGCTCAATAAAAGGAAAGCACAGAGCCAGAAAGCGTATCTTCAACTGGTCAAGTGTGTCAAGGGCCCTTGCAAGGTCCTTCCTTGGCAGACTAAGGTCATCATTGTTTGCTACAACAATGTTTCTTTTGTTTCAGGTTGTCATGGTAATTTAGTACTTGGAGGGTAAGCTACTGTAACACTTGTCCTATTACATTG
Source organism: Dasyprocta punctata (assembly GCA_004363535.1). NCBI lineage: Eukaryota > Metazoa > Chordata > Mammalia > Rodentia > Dasyproctidae > Dasyprocta > Dasyprocta punctata. Next base: position 1,314 of record RJWM01009097.1, read on the forward strand.
TCACACAGTAATTTTAATAACCTAAAATTTGCATATGGGAAAAATATAAAATATTTTCACATTGTGCCTTATAATTTGAGAACTTTGCCCTTGGTATTATTACTATTTCTACTTGAAAACACTGTTATTAGGAAGGAAATGTAGTTTGCTTCCCAGTATTCTAAACTAAAAAAAGAAACTTTAATTGAAATTCCAATACTTCAATCATCTTGTATGTAAAAACTAAAATACTCTTCACACACAGAAAACAGAGCAAATCTTGTACATAGATCTTAACTGTAGACTTTAGTCCTACCCTCCTAACATAAAATTCCATTGATCATATTTTTTAAGCTATTTAAGAAGCTTCACATGTTAAACCATTGTACTTAATTTCTAAACTTTGCATATTGCCTTCTTTGTCTTAAAAGCATAATGTACATATAAAAGTACATTAATTGTAAGTGTATAGACTATAAAATTAACATAGAGTAAACCATTCATGCAATAACCATCTAGATTAAAAAGTAAAATATTACCAATATCCTTCAATTTCTCTCAACATCTTCCCATCCAGTACTCGCATCTTCTTCCCTTAAAGTGATTATTATCCTGACTTCCTATACTAGCCACACTTCTAATGCTATAGAATGACACAGCAGAGCCATATATTACACATTGTTTTGTGTTTGATGTGTTTGCTCAACCTTATTTCACAGAATTTATTTGTTGTTCCATCAAGTAGTAGCTCATTTTTAAATGCTACAAGCATTCCATTGTATAAATCTATTATGTATTACTCACTCATTTGAATGTTTGTGAGAAGGTAGGTTGTGTCTTATTAGTGTTATTATAAGTAGTGTTCCTTCCCAAAAATCACTATGAAATTTAGTGCCTGAATATGAAGCAGAGCTGCACATATTTTAAGTCATGTAAAGCAAGCATTTTGCAGGGCTCAGCTTAATGGAAGAATACAGGTGCTTCCTTTTATTCATTGGGCACTTCAGAAAAGATCTCAAAACCGTCCACAGAGGAGCTCTATCTGCTCATAGCTGGCCTTATTTCTTTTGTCTTCATTAGAGAAACAAGAAATAGCCCCACAGGTTCTATTCATAAGCAGTTTTAAAATATTTTATTATGTTTACTTTTATAATTTATATATGCATAATGATCACTCTCATCATAAGAAATTTGTGCATGTACATGTATTTTGATTCCTCTATTTTTCCTATTCCCTTCCCTTCAAACCCTCTTCCCCTCCTTATTTACAAAGCTTTGGTTCCATTTTATCTTTCTTTTCTCATTTTTTTCTTTTCCCTTCCTTTCCCCCTCACCCTTCCTTAGTTCCCCTTTCCTTTTGAACTACTTATTTTACACTATCTGTTATACATTTTGGTCCTTATTTTCAGTTTCTCACACCAAAGAGACAATGTGACATTCATATATGTGTGACTGATTTATTTCACTTAGGAGTATGATCTAAGTGTGTATCCTTTTACCCAAATTTAAAAACTCAATCCAAAAATGGTCATCATAGAGTACACACTTCTCAGATGAAGAAGTACAAATACCAAATAAGTATATGAAAAATGTTCAGCATCACTGGCCATTTAAGTGATGTAAATTGAAACAATGCTAAGATTCCATCTCAGTCTAGAATAAAACGACTATTATCTGGAAACCATAAATGATTTTTAAAAATTGGCCTCACAGGTAACAATTGAGGAAATCACACTTTTTAATCAATGCAAACTTCCCATTCACTAGTTCATATGTATATGTCAATTGCGATAATATAATAAGCCTCCTATGTAGCACAAAAAGCAAAATTATGCTAACAGCTTGAATCTACCTGTAAGACCTTCATCATGAAGACTGAGTCCCTGTGTTGTCTATGTGAGTTAACCTACATCTTGCATTTTTTGTTTACCTTGTGATATAATTTATTCTACATATAGGCTCCAAAGAAAAGATTTTAGATTTTTAAAAATTTTTATAAAACTTCTCAGTGTATTATTTGTGTTTTAAGACTTGTAACTTATTAATATCATATGGATGGACTTCTACTTCCATCCATGATGAGTAAGTGGCACTGGATCAGTCTGTTGTGGCTTGTGTTTAGATCCCCCACCCCCACACACAAAGTCTCATGTGGTCATAGGTGGCACCTTTTCAGAGGTGGTTGGATCTAGAGAGGATGACACTGGAATTGATTCACTGTACTAGGTTCAAGGGCATTAGGATTAAGGATGTGAGTGTTACCCTAGTAACACTAAGTACCTTAGATAAAATAAAAAACGCAGAAAGATGTGTTAATGCCCCTTGTTGTTTTGCGACCTTCTGTCCACCATGAACTGTAACCCCACTGCCAAGTGCCACTCTGCCTTGGAGCCAGTCAATTATGGACTGAAACCGTTACAAAATGTGAGCTAAATAAACCTGGTCTCCTTTAACTTTAAGTGTTGGGTATTTTGTCTCAGCAACAAGAGACGTAACTAAGACACAGTCTTTCTGCTATATAGATCTCAAACACATAAAAATATTTGAATAAACTGTTTGAAGATATTTCACAACAAACAGCATGTACTAGCAATTTCTGAGGGGAAAATTATGAGTTCCAGTTTTTCTCATGTTTCTGCCTTGGGGCAGTTTTCTGAATGTTGCAGAGGGAGGTAGGACACACACGGAGTATAATGGTTCCCCTAATCTAAGGCCACGGAGAACAGACTACCAGGTGCTAAAATATCTGAACACTGAAGGACAGAATCCTAGAAAGGAGGAAGTTGCATTAAAGAAAAAAATCTAGAAACTTCGAAGTAAAAGAAGTTAAGATAATTATTAGGCTACAAGTTAAGCTTCATTGTATATAAGGCTGGACTTCTGAGGTTTACCAGGATGTGAATGCAGAATGAAGATAATGAAACAGAAAATAATATTGGGAGTTAATACTCATCTGGGCTATCTTGAATGAATGCACTGTTAAAACCCTAGTCATCGGTATAGCACACCAAATATAACACACCAAAGGGTCTTGGGACTATACCCTAGAATGCAGTCTATTCTAGACAGGTACTAACAAAGATTAAAAAAAATTCATCAGTCTGAAAAGTATGATCATCAGAGTATGGAGTTGAGTCTTGCCAAGTTTAGTATATACTGTAGACCATTATTAATACATATAAAATACTTGCAAGATAATTGGAGTAAACGAAATATATTGTGTGCCCTTAATATCCCTTATGGATTCACTGATAAAAGAATTCATCAGGCAGGTATTTGGTAGAATGGATTTGCTTTGTCTTCTTTTTCATACCATTTGCATTGTTTTACTAGAAATTGCTTGACATGAATTTTAATCAGTTCAAAACTGTTGACTGCTAACCTAGAAAAGTGCTGAACATCTCACCTAAAATCTTTCTATTTCTTGGGTTTTTTTTCTTGCAAGACCTTGAAAGCCAAGTGAAATAAGTACAGAAAGAAATCACTGTGAATTCATGCCAACACTGATGCCCCAACATCATACCACATTAAGTCCTACAATGTGTCTTCAAATGTAACACAGCCATTCAAATATTTATTTTTCTTTCCAAGTCTGGTTCATTATTCTTTCATTTTTTTCTTAACATATCTTATATCTTTATGGTAAGTGTGGGTTTATTAAAAATGTTAAATAAACACATAAATTATACACTCCTGACCTCCTTTCTTTTCTGGCACCAAAGATCCTTAGTTACTTATCTCTAGCAATTGCAGAAGTCTTCGGGGTTCAAAGTCAAAATCCCACCACTATGAGTTGTCAGCACGATTTCTCAGGAATTAAGGAAACCTACCTCTCCATCTGCCTGGGTTCAGGCAGCTACATAATTCAGTTGGTAGCTGTTTGGTATGTAACAGACTTGGATTTATTCTAGCTGAACACGAGAAAGCCTGTTTCAGATGACCTAGAAGTCTCTTAGCAACACATTCTGTTTGCTTTCTTCAGTTTGCCTTTGAACAAATAGTGCAAGTTCCTCAGTCTGGCCCAGTCCTACCAAATATATAATGTGACCATGGCAGTGGGTATAGACCTTGATTTTACATTATCTTCAAAGATGCTTAAGATGCCTCTTGCACAGACATTCCTCACCCACAGCCCAAAAGTAAAACCTAATTGTAATTGCCCTCTGTCCCAAAGGCTAAGATTAGAAAATATTTTTTCACAAGAATTTATTGAATTTGGACAGAGCAACAACAAGATAAAAGAATTACTCTTAGCTGTTTTCTTAAAGGTAGGAATTTCCAATTATATAAACAATTCTGACCTCCAGATACAGTGGGAATGGTTATAAAGAGAATTTTTAGCACAGGCTAGCCAAACTTCCTAAATGTAGTTCAGGAAAATGAAGACAATGTTTTACCCTGTGTATTACTTTCCTCAGGGAAGAACTTTCTGACCATTAGCTTTATATATTCAATGCTTTCTTTCAACATTACTTTTGTTATATGGGTGTGTGTGTGCGTGTGCGTGTGTGTGTGTGCCTTCAAATTTTTCATCAAAAAGGCTTACTGAATTTTCATACAACATAACCCCTCCTCCACTGGGTAGCAAAATAATCAATCTTTTGGCTTAAATGTAGAAATTTTGTGTGTATAGCTTCAGAACAATGTACATAATCTTTTAGTGCTATCTCTTTCTATGAAGCAGGAGAAACAACATGAAATCTCAGATTTTGAGGGATACTCTCTACATCTCCCAGATATCATGGTTGCCTATAGTGACTGTCAGATTTTTAAATATTTTCTCTCACTTTCTCTTTTATGTTACAAGTTGGAGACAAGAAAACAACTGTTTCTGGCTCTTACAACCTTTAGTTTCAGATAAGAACATTAGATAATGACAAATTGTAAAATGCTTGGTGTAGCACAATTGATTGTACTAGTCACTGTCTAGTTAATATGGTTTTTGGGATCTGGCAATATCTATGTCAGTTCACTCAACCCAATATATATATAATCTGGGATCTTACTGGAGGGCAATAGATACAAACATCAAAAGGAATAGTTTTAGTAATTCACAGATAAAACTTTCACTTAGAAAAACCTGGTATTAGTTGCCTTCTATATTTACCAAACTTACTGGTAGTCTCCTAGTTCCATATTTCATGTTCCCTCTCTGTGTAACTAAGTTACAGATCAAAGATTTATTTTCAGTGACTCAACCAGAGTAATTTAACTCTATTAGAGTTTTCTTCTCAAAGTCTGCTATATTTGGAATATTCTGAAAGAATGCGCAAGCTTTTTCTAAAGCACAAAGCTAGGAAGTTAACAAATTCTCAAGTGCAGATAAATTACTAAAAGGGCATATAGTGCCATAGATTAATATTTTATAATAGTTTACTACAATGATGTGCCTACAGAGCAGAGGTTCATAGATTCATGATTCAGATAGATCAAGCTGATCCACATACCTGTACCATATGTCTAATCAATGTTTTCGTATGGGTCATATTTTCAGCAAATTCTTTGCCTCTGGCAAATAAAATTTTTAAATTTCTGAATAATAGTAATCTATAACATTCCACAAGCTAAAAGTGACTTATTAGAAATACTACCTCTATAATTTAGTATTATCATAGCAGTGTTTTACTATTATCATATGTTCATTTACAAATATTTTAAACAAGAGAAAGATTTTTCCAATAGTCTTTTCTAGAGAGCTAACTTAATTATTTGATTTTTGTTCATGTGGTTAAAACACAACTCATGGATATATATATACATATCAGGGAGAAAACCTAAAAAATATATAATCCTTTTCTAATTTGAGCATGTTTTCTGATTTTTGTATACTATAAAGGTAGTACAGCTACAAATCTAGTTAGGCTAATCCAATTACAAATTTATCTAATATGAATACTAAGTGGCAAAACTTTAGAATGCTATGTATCAATGAATTTGAATATTTGTGAAAATTAATATCCAGCATTTTGAGCATGCATAGTAGTTAACATTTGCTACCCTAAGTGCGTTTAAACTAATTTGATGTTTAACTTTATGAAATTGATACTACTTCATTACACATTTTTATATGAGGCAAAAGAGAAAAATTGAGGAATTTTCCAAGATCCTACTACTGGCAACTGGTAGACCCAGGTTCTGAACTCTTTCTCCATTGTCGGCATTTCCGTTTTGCCTTCAGTATTCATGCTTTATTACAGAAAATGTCTGTGATGTAATGAAAACCAAAGTGTTACATTTGTTAGTAAAACTGATGGGCTAACTGCCCACTGTGGAGGAAGAAGGGCTATTAATGGGGATCCTTGGGAGGAAATGAACAGCACTAATTCTGCTTAACTGCAAACATGGCTTTCTCTAGCATAAGGAAACATTTTCCTTTTTTATTTTTAAGTTTATACAGCCTAGAAGGCCAAATTCAAATGCAGTAGAGATAATCTGTCTCTTTCCTATGGGGGAGAGCTGAGGGCATGATTAGCTCCTGGAATGCTGTCTACCCATAAGAAATGAGCAGATTGACTATCTTTTCAACTCAGTCCTAAGGCACAGACATGGTTTAAGATAATTGTAGCTCGCAAATGCCTACTAGTTTATTACTACTATATTAGGAATTTCTTTGGTGAATTATCTCAGTCTAGGGTAGAGAGAATGAGGGAGAGAAATAATGTTTGGTTCACTCAAAAAAATCTCTGGCATCTTCATCTTTCCAGCTAGCTGTGTTTAACTGAATGTACAAAATTCTGAAGAGAAAGTCAATTATTTTCTTGGTTGGAATTGTTCTTGTGCTTTTAGAAAATTCTTATAACTGGGTGAATTCACAGTATAGTATTAAAAAACATAATGGAAAATCTTTGAAACTATGGTTTTCATATTTAATTAGATACAGTGTTTTCTTTAAAATGGCACTGAAAAGAGATTAAAACCAAGGTGAATTGTATCCTAAATATAAACTACTGTCTCTTTTTACTATTCTCCATGCAATTATAATGCTACAAAGCTGATCATGTAGCTCTGTGGTACAGCACTTGTCTAGGATGTGCAAGGTCCAGGACCCAAGCCCTAAAACCTCAAACAAACAAACAAATGAATAAAATGAAAAGCCCTATACTTCAAATCCCAATGACTGAAAATGGGTCTAAGAATTTCAAAAAGCTTTTTCTCTTATCTTTTCCTTTTCTTCTCAAAACTTGGAACTAAGTTCATCCATCTTTTGAGTGGTCCTGCCACTGTTGAAATACTCTTGTTCTCTCTTATGTCTGAATTGTTTTCACACCAAAAATTTCAATGACACCATTAAAGTCCCCTTATTTCACTGTAAAAATCTGACATTATGGTGTTGTTTTAAAGAAAAAGCTCTAATATGAATCGTTCTTTTCCTAAGCTTTTTACATCTGACAATTTCTGTATACTTCTATTTTGTTCAATGAAGTTTAATTGCAACATAAATCTGGGTGAACTTTAAAATGAAATTAGGCACATACATGAAATATATGAATCTACAAAATGTGTCTCTTGGAACAATGCTCTCAACCAGAAGGGAATATGTGAAAATCTCTTAAACATATTTAATGTATATTTATGAAGCTTTTTAATTAAGATTCCATTCATACATTTCCTTATCTACTGAAAACATGAATAAATTTTTATCTAAATATCCATTCTTTGATAAATATATATCAGTATTTGTATAAACATCTATATGAAATGCTGTTGTTTTACCCTAGTATATTTGAATATCGACATATTACATGATGGTCTGTATTTATTCCTTTGTCTAAAATTGACTTTTTAAAAATATATATTCAAATTTCTGTATAGTGATAGCAGCCACCCTAGATTATGACCTTTTTGAATGCAAAGCGAACTATGACTTTGTAAATTTTTCCACGTTTTCCAAATTTGTATATTCAAGGATATAGTAATTTGTTAATGTAACAGATACTCTGATAATGGTGTAGTAATTTATACTTTTAGTGTGATAGAGAACCTATTATTGGAAATGCCAGTGAGATAATGATGATGTTGCTAGTAAGATGATATTGAAGTTCAGTGTATATGGAAATTAAGTGAGAATTACATTCAGACAGATGTGGGTTTAAATCTCATTTCCTATCACTTCTTACCTATGTCCATAGGTAGGTTAAAAAACCTGTGATCATCAATTTCCTCATCTGTAAAATAGGAATAAAATCAATACTTCCTTCATAGGGACCTACTTGACATGAGGAATCTATAATACTTATTACAGTTCTTGGCACATTTAATCAATGCTAATTAACGTTGCTTTTAATCACTACTGCTATTATTAGGTTATCCATTTGTGCTAATTACCAATGAGATAGTTTGCTGAATGTCTTAGCTATTTGCTTATGTATTTACTTATTTTTAAAAATAGACCTTTTTATTAAAATACAATCAGAATGTTTGTACTGCTATTAATGTTAAAAATAAAGACAAGCAACATTGTTAAAAGCAATACCAATAAAAGCCTTAAATTTTTACCACTCTAATCACTCCTAATAATATTTTTGGTTCACTTATTTCTGAATATTTTCTATAGGAGTATGCTTGCGTACACATGCAAGTACACACAATATGCACACACCTACATAATCACAATATTATTTAATCAGTTAATTTCAAATTTTTCCTCCTAGCAAGTGTTTATCTTTTTGATATATAACATTCTACTATTTCTTATTGAATGCAGATATTCTTTATGTATTCTTTATCTAAATTAATAATAATCTAACATTATACTGTTAGTCTAATTATATCACTAGTCCTCCAATCAAGTAAAATCCTTGTTTAAATGACACTCAGTCATTGCAGCAATCTGATATGAGACTTCTTCTAACATTGTGTCTTTCTTATTTATTTATTATGGTAGTAGGGTTGAACATAGCGAGTCTTCAGATTGATGCATTCTCAGGCCTATTTTAATTTTGCATTTAAAAACAGGGTATCCATAAGTCACTAAGTTGCCCAGTGTCTTAGTTATTTATTGCTCAGACAAAATATGCAATACCTGCAACATAAAATAAAAGAGGTTTGTTTTGACTAATGGTTTCAGTCAGTGGTTGGCCAGTGTCAAGGCAGAAACAGCTTGGCAGAGGGGTCCCATTAACCAAAACCTATTCAAATCATGGTGGTGAGAAAACAGAAGAGTGAGGATCTAGAGGGAGAGATGCTGGATCCTTCTCCCACTGACCCACCTCTTCCAAACACCTTTGCTCCTAATGGTAAGTTAGCCACATTGTTCATATAACTCAATCACTCTCAAAAAGCCCCCCTTCAGAACACATGAGGTTTTGCAGGGGGTTGTCTAGATCTAAACCATAACATTCCTCCATGTTCATTTCATTATGCAAAATAAATTTAATCTATCTCAAAAACTCTCCAGTCTTAATTGTTCTAGCATTGCTGGAAAGTCAAAATCCAAAGTCTACCCTGTGACTCAAGGCAAACTCTTTGTTGTGAACTCCTGTAAAAATTAAAAAAAATTAAATTCTTCCAGTGGACAAGGGCACAGGGCAAACATCACCATTTCAAATGGGAGGAGTAAGAAGATGGAAAGGAATCAGACCAAAACAAGTTCAAAACCCAACAGAACAAACGTTAAATCTCATAGCTATATGTCCAGCATATGGAGCAGGTTGTGTGATATGTGATGGCAGCACCATCCCTGTGACTTTGCTTGCTGCAGTCCAATTAGCCTTTCTCTTGGGTTAGTTCTTCTCACTGCCTGTGCCTTTCCTCAGCGAATGACCCGTGTTCCCTAACTTCCTGTGGTCTTCATTCTACTTTTTTTCACAGTTGCAAAGGTTCTTGCATCACCATCTCAGGGCCAAAATGTTTAGCCTCCAAAGCCTTCCTCTTTAATCTAGGTGGAACTCCTCGTGACCCTACAACTTTTGTGTTCTGTATTCCTAAGAAATCAAAATCAGATGGATGATAACAAGGTCTGCTATCAACTTTGTAACAGCAAACTTCTGACCAAGAACTGAGCAGCACTGAGGCAAGAAATCAGTTTTATTTATGCTGGTAGCCTGAACTGCGATCATTCCCAAAGAAGTTGAACCTGAAGGTTCAGGGAGAGAGATTTTTATTGGGTTGCAAAGCAAAAGTATGGAGGCAAAGTGGTTTGTCATTTGGGGATTGGTTCTTACAGTGTGTATCATAGTGACCAGCTGTTTCTGGGAAACAGAAGTAACAGAAACCGAAGTAAACTGGAGGTTACTTAGGCAACAGAAAAACAGAAATTTAGGTATATTGGCCCTTTTCATTATCAGGAAAACAATACCACGTGGGGGAGTGGGAATCTTCTGTTATCATTTAAACAGTACCCTGGTCTTCTTTGACCTTGGCTGTAGTGCACTATGAATGCCTGGATATCTGAATTCATGGAAATACTCTGTAGGTCTATGTAGTTTGGAGTACTACGTAATTATCTGGCACTTTCTTTTCAAGTAAAGTCTTTTAAAAATGTTTACCCTTTTCCACTCTTGAACCCGCAAAGGTAGAAAGAATCTGCTTAATTCTTAAAATGCCTTGAAGATATTGTTCCAATCAAACTGAAGCAAAGTACTTAGATTCTTTTTAATTCTTCTAACATTTAGCAACAATACTCTCCTTCACCATAATATAGGCATTTCTTTCTGGTCAAGCTTCATGTCATTTAACTCTGTGTTTTGTTCCTGATTCTCATGATAAATCTTACTGAAAGCAGCCAGTACTATCTATGCTTGTGGTGGTTGATTGATTGTGTCAATTTGAAACATTTAGAAGCTTAACTAAAAGAGCTTAGGAACTGTACACCCTAGAGCATAGAAGAACTGCCCTAGGGTGGCTCATCATCAGGATGGTATAAAGAGAAGGAGGAAGGACAAAACGCATTCAATTCTTTGGAGGAGCTCCAGTCTTCACCTTTGGTTTGAACATCGTCTCCTGGCTTCCAGTGTAGACTGTTCTGCTTTCTGGCACAGACTCTTCGGCTTTCCAGCGTAGACCTTTCGGCTCTCCATCACAGACCCATCAGTCTGCTGGTGCAGACTTGCGCAGGACACTGACATGAACCCCAGACCTTGGATAGAATACTTTGACCTCCAGCGTGCAAACAACTTTTGTATGCTTCCTTATCCGACTCTGTGGGTGACCATCGTAAGCCTATCCTGTAATTTCTATACTTTTGTATATCTTGTGTAATTTCTGTTTTCTCTAGTAAACCCTAACTGATACAATGCTGTAACCTGAACATTGAACTGCTTCAAAATTTCCTCTACCAGATTAATTAGTCTGCCACCCTTAAACCGAGACTGCTGCAGTCTCAGGACATGGGCAAAATGTAGACAAATTTTATAAAGAACATAACAGGGCTGGGGATTTAGCTCAGTGGCTTAAGAACTGCCTGGCAGTTGCCAGGTTGTGAGTTTGATCCCTGGTACCAAAAAGAAAAAAAAAAAAAAAAAAAAGAACATAACACACATGGTCTCTAGTGAAAGTGTCAATGGAATGCATTTTCTCAGCTGAAACTTTTCTAGCCTGGCCTTTACTGTCCACATTTTTTTTTTTTTTTTGACATCCCGGTCTTCGGAGTTCTGATCAGTAATGCACATTAAGTACTATTCATTATAGTCTAGGGCTTCTCTAGCCTCCTTCTCTACACTTTTCCAAACTCTTCTTGCAAACCAGTTTCAAAAGCCTCTAAACCACATGGTCAGGTACAGTCACAGCAATGATGCTTTTTCTGGTACCAATATTCTGTATTAGTTTTCCAGTTGCTGTATACAATACCCAGTACCCACAATTTAAAAGAGGAAAAGTTTATTTTGTCTCATAGTTTTCAGAGGATTTAGTCTACGACTGTTGAGAGCCAATGTGTAAATAGTATTATGTAAACTTCTGATTGTTCAAGATGCTTGCCTCATTTTGTATTTCCAAATTAGCCAGGATGAGACATTTGATAACCCCTAGCTATTTTAAAAATCTACATTATCTAATGTTTATGCGTAAAATGCTAGAGTGAATTCTCTATTTCACAATCTATATATTTGTGTAGGTCTAAAGTCTTTAGATAAGATTTCAACATCCCTTAGAATTAATCTAATACTTAATGTAATTGAGAAATCAGGTCTATAAAGTCAATATGTAAGCAGGCACCATAGTGTGTGGCAATAGTACCAGTTTATTGGGAGACTGAGGCAGGAATATTTATTGATTCCTGTAGTTCAAGGCCACATTCACCAATATAGTGATGCTCTATCTCAAAATACATACATACATACATACATACATACATATGCACACACATATATAAGAAATAAAGTTACTATGAAATATCTATCATACGATGGAAGGATAATGACCTATAATTGGAAAGGGGAAAATATCTTTCTAGTTTAAAGGGAAGAAAATTCCATAATGCTTCAGTCCATTTTGTTTTATGGTAATAAAATACCCAAGAATGGGTGCTAAATAAAGGAACGAAGTTTGTTTTACATCGCATTTTGTGGAGGCCAGATAAGGCACCTATATCTGGCAAGGATCTCATGCAGTATCACAACATTGTGATGGCATCACACAGCAAGTGTGAAAAATGAGCAAAAAATGAAGAATAGGAAATTGGAATGGTACAAGTCTCTTTTGTAACAAACTTCTCCCTCCAATATTGGTCTTATTTCACAAGAACTAAGAATGCCCATAATGCAGCATTAATCTTTTCTAAAAGTGGCAACAACAATTAGCTAATACACTCCTACTAAGCCACATACAAATAATGAAGCTTTCACTATCTTTCAGTATCACCACAGAGGACCAAGATTCTTGCACTTGAATAGTTGGTGTACAAACTATATCCAAACCACAGCAAATGATTAATATCAGGAAACTGAATGTCAATTGTATTATTCTGCAAGAATTGCTAAGTTCTCTAGAGCAATATACTTTCAACAATTCAAGTGCAAAAAATAATACTGTCCTATAAGTGGAGGTTAAATAAACTAAAATAAGTGTGTTCTTTTTGTTTGTTTGTTTGTTTTTGGAAACAAGTACCTCACTGTTTCAAGAGACCAACAGACTAGAAACATCAAGAGTGATATTCTAACTACCACTTAAGGTTCTTAAAAGTTAATTTTTTCTATATCCTTCAAATCAAACATGTTTTCCATCATTGTTGATTTTACTATACTCCATCCCTAATCCAACCTCAAACCAATTAAAAAATAATAAATGTGAAAAATGGGTAACTGTACATTCTCTGTAGCAAAATTGCACCTTTAGGAACTACCTATTCTATTACTAGTCATAACAACAAAATTTCCTACATATCTCCCCAAAAGGCACTGCATACAAATTTTAATAGCAGCACTGTCAAGAATCAATCCAATGATTGGTTAAATTTCAAACATAAAACATAAAATTACATTTAATATTTGAATATATAAAAAATTGTATATTTAAATAATGAAGTAAACTGGAGCTATGAGAAGAAACTATATATGATACGGATGCTTTTCCTAAGTATTATATTGAGTAAAAATATGTAAAGCAGAAAGCATGTATATGTTTGTTTCCATTTGTATAAAGTGGAAAACAGGTAAAGCCACTGTGTCATATTATAAGTCAGATAACTAAGAAATGATTAATGTTCATGATGGATATGCTAAATACTCTAATTTTATCATTATACTTGTACTGGTGTATTAAAACATAATATTATACCTCACAAACATGGGCAATTAATGTGTATTATTGTTTAATTCTAAAATGTCCTGCAATAGTCTTATGTTCATAAAAAGAATTAAAATAATCAGGCCCCCAAAATGCAAGGACCCAATACAAATATGGGCATCTGAGATGTATACATAATTCTTAGATGAAAAAATACAAATGGCAAATAAATATATTAAAAAATTGCTCGATATCACTGATTATTCAAGAGATGCAAGTTAAAACAACACTGAGATTCCATCTCACTCCAGAAAGAATGGCTACCATCAAGAAATCAACTAGTAACAAGTATTGGCAGCGTTGTGGGGAAAAAGGAATCCTTCTCCGCTGTTGGTGGGAGTGCAAACACTGTGGAAATCTGTGTGGAGATTCCTCAAAAAACTAGGATTAGAGGTCCCATTGGACCCAGCTATTCCCTTTTTGGGTATTTTCCCAGAAGAATTAAACACTCCATATCACAGTGATATATGCATACCAGTGTTCACAGCAGCACAGTTTGTACTAAATCTTGGAAACAACCCAAATGCCCATCAACTGAGGAATGTATAAAAAAGATGTGGTATTTTATACAGCAGAGCACTACTGTGCTATAAAGAAGGATAAACTCAAGTCTCTTATAGGTAAATGGATGCAACTTGAGATCATATTCATAAGTGAAATAAATCAGACTTGCATGTGTAAACATCATATTGTCTCCCTGGCGTAAGAAGCTGAAAGGGTAAGTAAGATTCAATACCCACAATATTTACTGTGGAAGGGAAAGAAACTGCTCAAAGGGAAAGAACAACTGGGATAGGAGAAAGAAGAAAAGAAGGCAGGGAAAAGAAAAAAATATATATATGTACACACAAGACACCTAAGAAAGTTCAACTACTAATTTCTTTTAGTCCATTGAAGAGAAACATATATTGTTTCAGCAATTTTACATGCCTCTATCTTGTAATCTGAGCATCTACTTTGAAGATAACAATATGCAATACTTTGATCTTTGTTAATTTCCTATTACATTGCTATGAAATTCTGTATCATTGTTTTCATCGTTTTTTATCTTTAAAATAAAAAAAATCTTATGTTCAGAGTTGAGGTTTTTAGAAGGTGATTAGATCGTGGGGGCTCTATACTCATCAGTAGATTAGTCTGTTGAGGAGTTTATAGTTAACTATTCTATTTAGAGGTTGGATTTCTTTGAAAGAAGCAGGACATAGGGGAAAGGGACCTGGAATGGCATATTTTTGTCACTGTCTCTTTCTCTTTTTGCTTCCTGACTATCATGATGTGAGCAGTTTCCTTTGTCTCAGCCCTCCCACCATGCCATTTTGTCTTTAAACCACCCAAATATGGACTGAACTCACTGAAATTACTATCAAAATAAATCTCTCCTCTTCTTTTAAGTTGAAAGTGTCTAGTATTATGTCTCTGTGAGAAGAAAGCATTATATGTCATTATGTCAATTGACATTTTATGTCAATCAGAATAAAAATGAAAAAAAAGCCTAAAATAATTTATTCTTGCAAGAGAAGTTAGGGATTTCAATAGAGCACAAGATATTCGGTAAAATTATTACAATTCTACTTAGTCTAAAAGTTTGCTACAAAGAACGTGAAAATTTATTAAGTTGTATAATTGTACTTTGCTTTATATATGTGTATATATCTATACATACGCTGCACATAAAGTATACATTTATAGTAAATATACACATAAATAGTAATTTAATATTAAGGGCATTTTTCTCTCTCTTACAACTTCGAGGTGTTTTCCCTTTATATAAGGAGCTGTTCTGATACAGAAGAAGTGATGTACACTTGAATTTAGGAGATTAGAATTTTTAATTTTGTACTTAGACTGGCAACCTCCCTTTGGTTTGAAATTTTTCATCTGTAAAATATAAAAAATAACTTGTAAGGTTGTTATGCAGAATAAATAAGAAAATGCATGGTAAAGTCCTTGGCAATCTATAAAATGGAAGATAAATACTTTGTACTAAAAGAAGAAAAAGACACTGAAACATTTGCATAGCAAGAGTACCTGTGTTTTTTTTTTTTTGAGCAACTGATGCACACTGCTAAGTTTTATGATACTGTAAAATCATCAACATGAAATTCTAAGTTATCTATTAAATTTTCATCACTTACAAATATTTATTCTGAGCTCATGGTAGGCCAGTCAATCTCAGAAGATGAATGTAAATCCTTGTATAATCATGAATCTTGCCATCATTGGAGGAGAGAGACAAGATGTGTATCCAAATCCTGTCTCCAACATTGACTGGCTATGTAAATTTGGGCATATTGCTTCACCTTTCTGAATATCAGTGCCCTTACCTGTGCAAAACAAATTATAACACTAGATACCTCAAGAGTTGTTCTGAGTGTTCTGAAAATGAACACCTGTAAAACTAATGCTTTACAATTTATCATCCAATAAATGAATTTTATGGCAGGGGGTTTAGCTCAGTGGCCTAAGCACCTGCTTGGCAGGCACAAGGGTGTGAGTTTGAACCCCAGTACCAAAAAAAATTAAAAAAAACCAAATAAATGAATGCTAACAGTTATTACTACTACTATGGGCCTAGCACTCATGAAATCATATTGTACCATTTCTACTGCAAAAGTTCATGCTCTATTTCTCTTTAGTCTATCTTTTATGTGTATTTACTTATATTGAAAAGCTATCTTTATTTGTATTTACTTTTATTGAAAATTATTTAATGCACAATCCAGAAAATCTTATATTGACATTCAAACAAGCCTGAATTTTTCTAGAATTATTTTAAAATGCAGTTTTATTGTACCAAAGTTTGCATACTATTCAATTTGCAAACTTAAGTGTATGATTCAGTGAGTTTCTGCATACTGAAAAAGTTACACAGTCATGACCACAATTAAATTTAGATCACTTTTGTTATGCGAAAACAAAACACTCTACTTACTCGTTATCATCTCCCAAACATTCCCCACTAAACCCAGGCAACCACTGAGCTACTCTCCGTCTTTAAAAATTTTTCCAAAATTCTTCAGTTTTAGTAATACTTGACTAATTTACATGTGACAGTTAGAAAAATACACATTACATGCATCACAAATACTGTTTCCCAGATGTTCTCTTTGCCTGCTTTCTGTTATCTGCCTTTTTTTTCATATTCTTCTACTCAGTGAAACTCAAAATTAAAACTTAGAATGTCTTTCTGTCTTTCATCCTTCCTACAAGTCAAAGTCTCAGCTTTTGAAGACAGCGGCCTGAGTCAAGCATGATCTGGCTGCCACTCAGCAGCCAAGTTTTACCTACCATTCCATGTTGCATCATCATTGTTGATACCCCCTCAATTAGAACTAGGTACAGTCCCACAGACACTCTACCTCATTTCTGTAATGTATCTTTGCTGGACAGTTCTACCTACCCTTCCTTCCTACCCCTACCTACAAATTCAGAGGGTTTCATCTCTCTTCCCTCTTTAGATGGAAAGAAAGAAGTATTGCAGAGTCTGTTCACCTTCAGTCCTACTTTCTCTCTTCCTTAATTTGTCTTCAATAATTGTACACAAACTCTAACATATGATATGGGTAGGAACAGAAACGGAGCTTCCTTCTTGGACTTTCTATTATTTCCGGGGGTGCTAATCCAGGTGAACTAACGTTTCTGTGAAAATTTCTACAGAAGCTATTCAACCATGCTATTGCAGGACCAAAATAGCCAAGGGAAATATATAAACAGGCAGGACTGTGTTCCCACAAAATTTTGTTTGTGGAAATGGTTGCTGTCCAGATTCAGCCTGCTGGTATAGTTTGTTCATCCCTGGATTGGAAGCTAGTGAGAAGGATGATAATGACAGTACTAAAGCGGTTAAACAGAATTTTTGATTATTTACCATATGGTATGAATCATGTGGAATATTATTTATTATAATGTCGATATTTGAAGAACAAATGTTGCCATTTTATGGCTAGAAAACTCAATGTCAGAAAAATTACTACCTTAGTACCTTCCCCAATGTCCGACGGAAGTGATGACTGATTATAGCACTTAATTCTTCTTCATTGATGACTAGAGAATTTCATGAGGTGCTTCCAGTTGCTATACTATGTCAATATTTGTAGGGATATTTGTTTGTTTGTTTGTTTTGAGACAGGTTCTTACTATATCACTATGTCAATATTTGATAGTTATTGCAGAAACAAGTTCATTCCAAGTGGTTTCTTTCTTTACTCTTGGCAAGTACTGATCCTCTTATCATTACTATAAATATCTTTATGAATGTGGGAACTGCTGCTCAAATTTGAGAATGTTCTGTTTTCTGATGCTGATTTTGCAGATGCTAAGCAGAGTTCTTTTACAATCTCTAAAGCAAGACGGACAGAGTTAACACATTTAGTTGCCCAGGAATAATCACTGAGTCTAAAGAGACAGATTCTCCTACATTTTTGTCCAGGTATGAGCCATATGATCAGAGAAGCACTTTCAAAAATCACTGAAATAAATCAGACACAGTAGTCTAAATATCAAATAGTTTCTTTTATATGAGAAACATAAGATAAAAATTAAAATTAAATAATAAGAAGTAAGGAGATAGATTTTTCTGAAAAGAGATCAAGAGATGGAAGAGGGATGAAAAAAAGAATTAAGATGTGTTATATACATGTACCAACTTCACTCAAAGCGTGTAAATAGTTACTAATTGTATACTGCAAGCATTTAGTAATAAAATTTTTTTCTTCAAATTTTTTTTAAAAAATCACCCTTTCAGGCAAATACATAGATGCAGATAAGATACAAAATCTCTCTGAGTTTGACCAATAACTCTAGCTATACAAGGAGTGTTTAGTGATTGTAACGTTCTTTGACACTGACTGATTAAGAAGTTAATGTCAAGAGAGAATAAAGGTAATGATTCCCAGTGCTCAGAGCTCACTAGAGTGATGAATCCAGCCAACTGAAGCGGTATCTGAGGTGAGCTGTATCACCACAATGCTGCAACTCAGGGCTACTTTATTATCTACTTCTATTTCTCTCTTGGAGTGGTAGGTTTTGTTGAAAGTAAACTATCAATGCTACTCAATTTTGTATTAAACTGGGAAAGAAATGACAAAAGAAAAACAAAAAGGGGGAAATCATGTACATAGAATTTCTCTGTTAACTGATAGAATCTAGGGGGAAGTAAGAGAATTCCTAAACTGAAAATTCAAATTCTCCAGAAATATGACAGTTTTCTAGATTAATAAAAAGGATGAATACAGGGTTAATTAATTCTCCTTTACTATCATTGTGTTCATTAAAAGTTCTCCAGGCAGACACCCATTTGTCCCCTGTAGTGATGTCATGTACTGTAAACTATGCTCAGTTCTTATCATCTGTGTTCCTGCCTGTCCCTCAGTAATATGGTAGAGCTAGTCAAGTTTGGTAATTAAGTTTCTGGGTCTTGAGGCCAGAGAATTGGTCAGAGTACTGGTTTAGTATCTCACCAATTATGTGAGTTTGAATAAAATCACTTTTCTTCTCTGATCCCCAGCTTTTTTTCCTGTAAACTGGAGATGACCACAGCGCCTGTAGAACTTTTAGGGATGTTAAATGAGATCACATAGGTAAAGTCTTTACCACTGTGCCTAGAATACAGCAAGTGAACACCCAGTAAACATTAATTATTATTTACATTTTCATGAAATCAGAAGTTTATGTAAGCATCCCAACATGTGCTCAGAAAATTATGCATCCATGTACCTACAGTGCTTCATTGGAACACGCCACACAGCCACGTAAGGCAGGGGTTACAGGAACATTTCCATTAGGATAGGTTCCCAACTATCTTGTAACTAAATACTCTATTTCTATCATTGTTTACCTCTTCATACAACTTCTCTGCAGACCTCCAGAAAACCAAGACCATCAACTCATCTTTGTAATAGAACAGTTCTGGGTTTAGCAGTGACGTGGTATGCATGGTTCCTCACTGCACACGACTGGATGTCATGTAAAGCAATGAGATACTGTCCTAGATCCTGATATTGACATGTTTCCAGGTCAGGGACACAGGCTATGATTGCAGCTGAATTAGTCCATCCAGTTGAAAATAGTGCCTTCACTTTTCCCACAGTTTCTAAGGATTTTAGATTAAGTAGACCAAGAGGCTTCAATGGCTCTCTGATTAAAGTTTCCCACATGCCAAGTCATAAAAATAAAAGCACAGTCCTGTCTTCACAAAGCTTAAAATACAATAGGAACCGTCACAGAATATTACCTAAATTAAAGCATGGAAAAGAAAGAGAGACTTCTTTGCACCCTAACAAAAGGGAGATGCCTCCCAGTGATTGGATAAAATTTTAGATACAGAGTTTTCTTTTTTATGTTGCCTTTTCCCACAAGCAGGTAAAAGGGCAGGTGCATTCTCACTACATTAAGGATAGGACGCTACAGCAGAGAACAAGGCAGACTTTTCTACTTTTTAAGAGCCAAGTATCCATGGCTTAAGGAAATGAAAAGGACACTTTGTACATTAAAAAAAAAAGTTCAGAAGAAATCATCATGAGAAAGAATAAGACCTCCTCTTATCAGACAATAAAATGATTTCTTCAGTGTAGGAATAAAGATGAGTTCATAAAGTAAGTAGGCATTGCTGTGTCCTACAGCATGAAATCTTGTTACCTACTTCATAGAACAAAATCCCAGATGGATGTGTTGGATTCAAAAGCAGTTCTTTGCTTCTTAAGTAGACCTCAGCTAGATACAGGAGAAAGGACATGATGCTTCGCTGGGTCTGCACAGGCATAATTTTCAAGCCACACTAATTTATACATTCCATCATGATGCTGAAGTCAACTTATTCCTGTGTAGCCAAAAATGACTTAAAAAAAAAAAAGAGCAATGGAACTTAAAGTGAACATTTAGATAAAAATGAGAGACAACTCCTTGGTGATGTATAATGATGTTTAACCTCAGACCAGATGGCATGGTAGATTACTTGTTGAATATTGGTATAGACAGATAACATTAAATTGTTAACAGATTACCAGATGCACAACACTCTGCCACATAAATGGTTTGTCAGTATGGAATACAGTGATTAAATTTAGTCTCCAAATTCATAACGTCTGGGTTTAAGTCCTAACTAAATAAAAGTATTTAACTCTCTATAATTTTTATGTCCTATGTGGATAACACAGTTCATTCTAATATGTATCTCCCAGTATTATTCCTAGGGTCAAAGATGTGCCTGATGGTGATGATGGTGACGATGATGATGATGATGATAAAAAAAACTTGTCAGAGACTGGGTGAAAGATCAAATTGATTTAAATCAAATTTAACCACAACCTCAGAATTGAGATATGAAGTAGAATTTTTAAAATTTTTTTTTATTTTAAAGAGAGAAAAAAATCACAGAAAAAGCAAATAACAAACAAAAGAAACAAACCACGACCACCACCACAACAAAAAATATCCCAAGAGAATAGTGAAATATGATTTTAAGACACAATGATAAGAATTTAACAATGTGTGTTATTTTGCATATTGTTATCTTCAAAAGACTTGGTCAGATTACCAGATATAAGCATGGGAAATCGATCAAACAATATGAGCACTAACTGTTCCTTTCCTTGAACTAATAAAATTGGTAGTACAAGTTTCTTAACTTTCATATATATATATATCTTTTCCTTTTTCTTTCCTCCTTTTCCCCATCCCAGTTCTTTCCCTTTGAGCAGTTTCTTTCCCTTTCACAATATCTAATGTACCTTTTAGCAGTGAATAATCAAGTTATTTGATGAAATACACATTTCTAAAGAAAAGCATGTTTATGGCATATTTTATTAATGTATAAAGATTCGTTATTGAGCCACCAACCTGGGGGTGTAGGGAGGTGATGTCAAGGAATGTTTTCTAAAAACAAGAAGTATTTAAATTTAGATATCCACTGAATAAATACTTAGAATTTTTCATTACATTTGAGAGAGTTTATATGAATTAGGAAAAATAGCAGAAGTAAAGGTTTAAAAACTAAAAAGATCGTGGTAGTTGATCCAAACTTGAACAAATCTTATTATGGCTAGAGTAGGGCCATCTAAGAAATACAAAGAGCTAGATGATGAAATGGTCACATTAACAATCCAACTGACTATTCATGGATATATTATAGAATATGTATATGGGTATATAACTGTGCAAATTAACAGTTGTGTCAACTTGAATAGAAAACACCCAGCTGAGTGGCTTAACGTAATTCTGGAAATGACTGAATGATGGACTTACTGAAGAAAGAAGACCCCCCCAGGGTGTAGGTGGCACCAACTAATAGACTTGAACCCAAATACAATAAAAAGAGAAAGAAGAAGCAAGGCTTTGCCTTCAGAGGACCTCCAGTTTTTACCATTGCCTGGGCTGTCTGTCTCCTGGTTTCCAGCACAGAATCATCAGCCTTCCAATGCAGGCCCTTCAGCCTCACAGGGTGGACTCTTCAGTCATTCTGCACAGACTCTTCAGCCTTTCAGCACAAAGCCTCCAGCTTCCAGATGCAGACTTACATGGAACTCTATAGTGAGCTCCAAACCATTGATCTTTGGTTGGATCCTTCAGGCCTCCAGCAAGCAGACAGCCCCTTTGTGCTCTTCCACACCTGACTCTGCAGGCAACCATTGTAAGCCTACCTTGCAAATCCATATATAGATTTTATATTAAACTTTTTCCTCTAGCTGTGTAAATATTGAATGATACAATAACTTAACACATTTATGTATCTTCAGTACTTATCGAGATGGACAGATGAAAGAAGTAAAAAATGTTCAGGTGCAGGAAGATAGTCAGGAGAAAACACTTCCATAATTTGTCTCATGTCTGGGTCCTGCTTCTCTGAAATCTTTCTAACAGTCAGAAATGATGTCTATCTTTCTTATGGATTCTACACAGCACTTAATAGCCATTGAAATCCACAAAATTTATGTATTACTTGATTTTCAGTCCTAAAGGTTTCTATCAATATTCTGTTCCACTTGGAGATTTCACAGTACTAAAAGGAACATGACCTCAGGTAATCACTGGCGATTTTCTATATATAACATGAAACAACTTAAACTTTACCAAAAAGAGGAGAAAAGCTTAGTATATTTTCATTATTGAGTTACTGATTAGGCATATACTATAGGAATCTTACACTATAGGAACACAAATAAGAGGAACCACAGGTCTTCTTCAAAGCATGTTAAAAATTGACCATGCAGGACTAAATATAGGGGAGTATCAGTGACAGTGATCAACATTTTATAGATCAAAATTATTTTAAACAGATCCATATGTCAGAAATAGAGTAGATGGATAAGTGTGGATGGCTTAGCATCACTTGTTGGCTAGATAGATAGATTACATCACTATACTATTACCATGTATTGTTTATAGATCTTTGAGCAGCAAACACTATCTTTACTTAGAGATTCAGTTTTTCTTGAAATTCAGAGTTCAGATGATAAAATCCTGATTAATTAAAAAAGTCATGGTAGATTCTGTCTACTTGAAATATTCTTTCAGGAATACATGCAATGTAACTATTTACAGGAAAAGGAAAATATGTATGGAAAATATCCTAACATTAACTAATTTAAAACATGGTTTATGTTTGAATAACTAAGGTCCTCTTTAATGAGATCCTCTGAACTGAGATATTATTTCAGATTATAGAATAAATTAAGTTTTTCAAAAAACATGTATCATTATTGTAGTTTGCAAATATCATAGAATCATAAATGGCTTGGGTGATTTTGCAGATAGAAAAGTAACAAACCAACACTCCGGCCAGAGGAGAATATGAAACTCATATAAAGCATATGTCACATACTGACTAATTGTGTTTGACTATCACAGTCAGATTATACTCATTAATCTTGGGAAAGATGAAAATTAATTAGAAATGAAACAATAAAAATGGAAGATACATTTTTAAAAATAGCAATTTATTAACTGTAGAATCCTAATGATAGTAATTATATGTGAAGTAGCCACCATAATAAATTATAAAATGCCAGAAATATTTATGTAAATGCTTTTTAGAATAAAAGATCCAGTGGTAAAACATTGAGTAAGAGTATTTCTGCTCAAAACAAAAGCCAAAATGTGTAGTTTTTATCTGTTGCCTAGATTTCATGCAACTATCTGATAAGAATTAAATGTGAGAGAAGTCTCTTTATATTTTCAAGTAAGTATGTTTTGAAGGATAAACTATGAAGTTTGCTTCTTTGAAGATTACATAACATTATTATAATGAATAAAGTCATGTTTTCTTCATTTATATAAGTGTTTTCCAAAATAAATATTTCTTAAATGAATAAATATTTGACAGAGGAATGAATGCATTCAGAGTTGTAAGTATATGGTCAATATTCACATAAAAATAGCTATGACCTCACACTAAAAGAAATTCATGCAACTGAGAATGAAAATAATCACTTTTGACATGTATATAAGTAGTATGACAGAATTTATGAGGTCTATCTTCCCAAGAAAAAGACTCCTGAAAGTCAGAAGTACTCCTTAAAGTCAAACAATTAACATGTGGCAGGACTAGAAATAAAATCTACATCTTCTGTCAACACAAATACAGACCAGACAGACTGTCTAAAGATAATGAGTTTATTCAAGAATAATCAGAGCATTTGCAAGTGGGAATACTCATGCCATAGTAAATTATAAATGAACTCAGAAAGGCAAAGAAAAGCAAGAATTTTTAGAAGTAAAATGAGAAGTACACATAAAGTGTGTTATAGCTTGTGTCTGGATGTCCCCCCAAAACCTCACAGCCTTTTAGATGGGTCTTTGATGGAGGCAGCTGAATCTAGAGTTTGTGATTAATCTGTAGTGCAATGCTGGACTTAAGGGGAGGGATCGCTAGATCAGTCCACCGATTGGAATGGCACCTCCCTAATCTCAGCAGTCTGAATAAGTACAAGGAGCAGAAATAGGCTTGTTTTTCCCTTCTGTTCTTACTGTTTTTGCTGCCTTCCACTGCCATTAACTGTTGCCCCTCTGCCATGACCTCCCCTATCTTGGAGCCAGCTGAGAATGGACAGAAACCTCCACAGACTGTGAGCTAAATAAATCTTTTCTTCTTTAACTTTGGGTTTTTTTCCCATTGTCTCAGCATTGGGAAAAAAAAAGTAACTGAAACAGGTATTTTGAGCTGAGAATATTGGTTGCAGGGGCTTATGGCAGGAGTTGAAGTTAGTTGATCAGTGGATATGGTATATTTGGCACATGTTCTTGTAAGTGCAACTAGTTATCCTTGTGATTTCTGTTACTAGCTGAAGGTTGAGGGGTCAATAGTAAGTTTTTGCTGCAGGACTTTCTGTGTGATTACTCCTCAGAAATTTAACTTTTTTTTCATTTGCATAGAATTTTATGTTTTACAAAGCAAAACTCATGTGAATTCTTCATTTGAACATTATGGCAATGCAATAAGGCAAGGAAGCCAATGAGAAATAATAGGCAAAACATCTAAAGACAAGCTCAAAGTCGAGAACTGACTTCTGGAGCAGGCATAGCCAGTAGGTGTCAGTGAAATGATCCTGGGAATAACAGGAAACTCAAATCATTGAAGGAATGGGGTTAGACTGTGATGGGTCCTGACATACTCACAGCCCTCTATATGTCTATATTAAAAGTACATTACCTTCTGATTCTAGATTGATGTATTAATTAGATCACATTGCTAGCAGGCTATTCCAATCCTAGTATTTTTCAAACATTTGATAGGTCTATAAGAGAGAAGGAGAGCAAAGGCTGTCTTACAAGCAATATATGAGAAAAAATTAAGTCATTACTCAGGGCAGGAAATCACTGAAAATTTCTCGAGTTTGAGGAGATATCTAAGCAAAAGAAGGAATATTTGGCAAGGTTTAAAATTAAGTTCCAAATCAACCTTCACTTAATTATGATAATACAAGAAAATTAAGAGAGTATATTTGAAAAGTATTTTATCTTGCATTTGTGTTTTCTAATTTATTTTCATTAACCACCCTCCAGATGTAAAGCAAAACAATCATTGTATATTCTAATTAACAGATGACTTTCACACAGGTTAACTGCCTTTCAGTGCAGTGTGATACAGATCAATTAATTCTTTTACTCATCTTTTTAAAAAATTAGTACATATTTGTAGCACATATTGATTAAATTCCTTGTGTGTGGGGGGGTACATACACATGACACATCTTAATTCTTTTTTCATACCCTTTTCTTCTTCTTCCTCCTTTCTTGCTTCAGTTTTTGATTCACTTCATATTTCAGAAAGATCTCTATACTTCCTATTATCTATCTTTTATTTTGCTCTTTATTTATATTTCAGGTTCTATTCTTCAGCTTACCTTTATGAGTTCTCAAACATGCTTTTTCTCATCATTTCTTCGAACAGTGCACTCTGTCTATGAGTGGTTCCTGGAATTCTTGGGATCAATGCAAAAGTGACACCAAGTGCTACTGCATTTGGTAGCCTCTACTTAGAGACAGTTTACCATATGCCCAGTCACTGATCCACAGACAGTCTTTGCTTCTGGATCTTTATGGTTTTCCCTGGTCCATTCATATTTTGACAGAATGTTTCAGTTCTTTTTTTTTCCCCATCCTAATTTTAGGTTTGACTTATTTAGCATCTGTTACAGATTAGAATATGATCCTTTGTCTTTGTAATTTATTTGCTTCCAATAAAACATCTTCATGAGTTCTCCAATTTTGATCCTTCCTGGACACTGTATTTTGGCCACAGATCACTGATCGATAAGAGATACTGCACATTTCCTAATGGATATGAAGCGGTCATTTAGTCTTCAAGTACAGTGCCAATAGCCAAATTCAAGAGGGACTTTTTGAGCAGAGGTTCCCATCTGGTGGAAATGGAGCAACTATCTTGCAGGCCAATTTCCCTCCAGCGATCTGCTTCTCCTGGCTTGCTTCTCACAGTGTAATATTCATATATATATATGAATATATATATATATATATATATATATATATATATGTAAAGTTCTCTTTAGCTCAAAAATCCTTAGTGGATAACCTATGTGTATGTTCTTTGACTGTGTTTAAAATATATATATATATATATATATATATATATATATATATATATGTAAAGTTCTCTTTAGCTCAAAAATCCTTAGTGGATAACCTATGTGTATGTTCTTTGACTGTGTTTAAAAGTAGACCACACCAGGCTGCTAAGCTGGTCTGCTGGAGACCCTGCATCACAGAGACTGTCCTGAACATAGTTGCACTAGGCAATTTCTACATTACATCTTTTATTCCTCTATTATTATTATATTTTTGTCCTTTGCAAAAATGGGATCAGGATAATTCAACTTTATTACTAACTTGAAACAATAATGTAAACAAGAGAAAAAGAGATGGCGGGAAATAGCAATCAAGTCTTTATAACTTGGCAAGGAATATCAAATCCCATTTAATATGTTTGTTTGTTTTTTTTTTTTTTTTGCGGCACCGGGGATTGAACTCACAACCTCGCACCTGCCAGGGCAGGCGCTTAAGGCACTGAGCCAAACTCCCGGCCCTTTAGTATGTTTTTTAGTAAGACCCAATCTAATCAGGTACACAAAGATATACATGTACTTATCATTGAGTACAAGTCAATAGGCAAGTGAAAGAGCACATGCAGATGAATGGCATAATCACCTTCCTGGATTTGAAAACTGCAACATTAAATTATAGACAAGAGTAAAATATCTTCTTATGTGGGCATACTATTTCTCTGGCTTTCTATAAGTAACAAAATCAGTATTTTTACAATGGAAATATTCTTAAGTCTAAGTCACTTAAAGTGTCAAAGTGTGCATTGGTAAGTAAATGAAAACCAGTAGTATCCAAAACAATCAGATATCCATGACTCAGAACCTTTTTCACTAAGGGAACATATAAATAATACTTTGGAATTATTTATATAATAAATGTATATATAACTATAATTTATAATGTAAGAATATATAATCTATATAATTGTATGTAGTAAGTTTGTATTCATACAGTAAGGATAAAGGGCTAGGATGGCTCTTTTCCTTTGTTTTGCAGTGTCTGGTGCAATTTGTCCTCAAACTTGGGTCTAGTTTAAATCTGTCTCTAACAGGTCATTTGCTTCATCCATTCTTCTGCAAATTACTGTACTGCTCAGTGGTATTCAAGAGTCAGTAACAATTCTGACTTCTTCAATTTATAAATATTTACAGTTTAAAAACACCCTCAAGAGCCAGCCGTGGTGACGCACACCTTTAATCGCAGCACTTGAGAGACTGAGGCTGAAGGATTATTGTGAGTTTAAGACCAGCCTGGGCTACAAAGGCAGCCTGAAATGCATAGTGAGACACTGTCTCAAAAAAAATAGGGCTGAGGATTCAGCTCAGTGGTGTAAAGTGCCATAAAAAAAAAAAAAAAAAAAAAAAAGGTTTAGCTCAGTGGTGTAAGCACTGTGAGGTTGTGAGTTCGAGTTCGATCCCTGGTACCAAAAAACAAAACAGAACAAAGCAAAAAAAACAAAAAAAAAATACCCTCAAATATATATCCACTAAGCCATATACAAATAGGCATTCATGATTCTCTCAAAGGAAATGTAAACTTGTAGAATCTGTCTCTTTTCCATTAAGATTCAAATGAAGGACATCAACTCAAGTATGCAGGAAGCAGCACTCACAAAGCCAAGAATTGTTGTGGGCACCAGAGCAGTTTAAACTGTACCAGCTGAAGAGGTCAAAGTAAAAACCTTAAAACATCTTGATATATTTTCCAAGTACAAGAATAAGACTATATTCTGAAAAGAGAATTCATGTCACGAGTGCGACCGCATTCATGTCAGGTTCCATGATAGACATCATTTATTGATTATCACACACTTTACCTCTGAGCCCAGGTAGTTTTGTGCAATTTATCCACAAAGCATTACAAGCAGCCACTGCCAATTAAACAGTGTCAGAACATGAGTTGAAACCCATTTTTCATTCTTACAAGGGTGTAATTTTTTAAACAGCATGTAGTTTAGACATTCTAAGTACTTCAACTGTTGATCTGAGTTAATGTGACTGTAAATATGTTCATTTAGTAAATAGATAAAATCAACATCCTCCCTTCTCCAAATGTTTACACGTTATAAATATATACTTCTCCAAAAATTCCATGACTTACCAAAATTTCAGTCAAAAACTTTCAGTCTTCTTCCTCCTTTCTTGACAAAAGACCATTGTTGCTATTACAGTTATCCTTTCCTCCATCTTACGTTGTCCTTTAACTTTTATTTCTAAGTTGTTTGATGGCAGATGAAGTTTGAGCACCTGGGAGAACTACATACCTTCAAAAAAGTTTGTAAATAATACTCCATGAGCACTTGCAATACAATATGCTAGAGAGTGTGTAAGCAACAGAGATCTGACTAGAGACCTACTAGAACAAAATCTTGAAAGGGAACTGTTAAAGTATAAGTATGTGCTTGTGTGCTTGTACATATGTGTGTGTGTGTGTGTGTGTTGTACATATGTATATGATGTATATGTGTGTAGCCAGGTAAAGTGAGTGTAGTTTTCAAAAGTTTCCTGCATAATTCTGGTGTGCATAATGTTTTCATATCATTATGCTGTTGCTGCCCAGGCTATGCCACTAAAGATCTTCCTGCTTCTTCTTTCTCCCCAAAAGTATTTCATTCCAAGATAACTAATCACTATCATGTGAAGATTTCCTATTATGTATCCATTTTGAAATTCCATTCCTTACTACCAACCCCACAGGCACTAAATAGTGTCTTACAAGTTTTTCTTCCCCTACACTTCTTATCTATTAAAAACATATGCTCTCTACCTGATGTGGAACTCTGTGTTTAGGGCATGACATGCTATCAAGATGAAAATATAATGGAACTCTCTGCTTGAAAGATTCTTATTGAAATTATCTATGTTATTAAAAGTGAAGACCTTGACTTTAAAGGTTTACTTAGGAATGCAAGTTGTGGCTGTCTTTTTCTCCACCTCTAAGTAAATGATTTTGTTTCTAACATAGTCTTACTTGGATCCCTTTTTGTTTACCTATTGTTCAGAATACAATAATGCTAATGATTAAAGAGCTGGATTTAACTGTGCATATGTTTAGGACATGGCATAATAGATTTTTCAAAGAATCAATTTGAATTCTTTTAGCATCATTACACTACCACATTTCCAACCCAAGGTATTTTCCTATGTGCCAATGGCTTTACATATTCATTTGTCTATCTCTTGTAGACATTTCATGAACTTTATTCTAAACAAACATACCTATTCATTTGGTAATCTTTTTTTTTTTTTTTTGGTCTTTCTTGACATAAATTAAACACTAGTAATTCTAGGGGTGAAAATTAAAATCACTTGACAATTTCTTTTTTGGTACAAGGGCTTGATCTCAGGGTGTTCGCATTAAGCTACAGCCCCAGACCTTGTATATAAATACACAAATATATATATATATATATATATATATATATATATATATTTTTTTTTTTTTTTAATTTTGAAGCAGAGTTTCAGTAAGTTGCCTGGGTGATCCTTCTACCTCGACCTCCCAGAGTGATGTGATTAGAGGTATCCAACAACACAATCATTTTGTTTTCATATTTCAGTTTGGGTATTTTTAACCTTTTGTTTATTCCAATTTGGTACAAACATAATTCTGCACAGTAGGATACTCAAATTTTATATGTAAGTAACTACGTCGGCCACAAATACTTTAAAATTCATGGCGTGGGTAGTTTTAGACATTTTATTTTTGTCACAAATAATCTTCAGAGATCATTTAGTGGAAAACAGAGGAATTTATTTGCAAATTATGACTTCAAGAGGGAGGAAGAGATATATTGTTAGAGTATAGGACATTTATAAAATTTGGAAACACATTGTGGGAAAATAGTCTAATATAAGGGGCAAGTATCTTTCCATGATCCTCAATAAACAATGTTTAGTGGCAGCATAATTACCAGAAAATTATTAGTTAGTACCAGTTTATCAAATATTTACTCGGTACATACTATGCACCAGACATACTTTGGGTGATCCAAAAGAACCACTAGATAATGTAAACTTCATATTCTTACTGAGCTGACTTCCTACATTCAAAGATAGAAAAAATATGTCTTTTCATAAAGAACCACAGACTCTGATCTAACTTACAAGTTTGAGTACATAATATTCGCACTAGATATGTAATTGCAAATATTTGTGGTGGATAAACATTTTACTCATATAATATTGGTTATGTCTGATTTATATCTCTATATTATGACATTATTTAAAGATATATACACAGCGAAGAGAGTTGGAAGAGATATGAAGAAGGAATTTACCTGGTGAAAATCTCAGGCACCAGAGAAGTTTTGCGTAATCACTTTTAATAAAACTTATGTTAATTTTAGAGCAACTGATTTCTAGCATAATAAGATCTGTCAAATGCAAGTCTTCTCATTGTCTCAACAATATGAGTAGACATTCACATTTTCTAGAATGTAGCAGATAGATATTGCCATTATAAGGAAAAAAGAAAAGGTGACAAGGGTGTCCCATTTCTTGGTGCAGTCTGGTCACATTTCATTTTAATGTGATTAAGGGCCATTTGACACTTTAATCAGGGGGATATCTCACATGCCTGGAACACTTAGCCTCAAAAAGAAGGCTGAACATTGACATTTGCTTTTTTCCCTATGCTCATGGGTCGCTGTCACTCCAAAGTCTGGGTTTCAACAGGTGTATAGAGAAGATTATAACTAAAATCCTTCAGTGAATTCTCCTTGGTCAAAGGCTAGGAGAGAAATGCAGTAAACTTTTATAACTGTTCTTAGTGATTAAAGCTACTCCCCACCACCGGCCTTCATTTTATGCCGTTATCAGCTCTGGGTTGTTGCCCTATACTGAAATGAAGCAAGACCTCTGCCTCTAATGGAGGTAGCATATGCTATTTACATTGTTCATCCTTTATGCTCCTGTTGACATCAGTCTTGGCCAACAGTAACTGGTGTTGTAAATACCAGGCTAACATTGTTCATATAATATTTTATTTAATTATTATTGCACTTAGTGATAAATATTTTATTTCCATTTCACAAATGAAAAAAAAATTGAGACTCAAAAGACACTGAATTGCTTATTTGAAATTATGTGCCTTACAGGAAACTAAATCTTTCATTGTATGTTCTTCATCACTGGGAAAATTAAAGTAAAAACAAGAGAACTTTCACAGATCCCCTCCTGTACAACTCCCCACCCTAATACAGCGTGTGAAACCACATACTTTGCTGCCTTCTTGGCAGTAACCATAACCAAAATGTCTATACTCTTTTGCAAAATCTGTCCATTTGCATACTAAATTCCATATCCTGTCATCCACTTAAGGACAGCTCTGCAGAAATCAACCAAATGTACATAATCAGCTTCATACACTACATTATTCTCACTGATATGCAAACATGCTATTATTACTCCCACTTAACTAACTCTTCTTTTTACCCAATTTCTTTTATCAGGTTTCAGCCTATCTCTTCACTGACTTCTAAAACATTTCTAGAAATAAGTCCATACTCATTGCCTTTGATTATTTTCCCCTCATTCTCTGTTAAAACTATCCAAATTGGCTTTGTTGAAACTGTTTGTCTCAAGGTTTTATAGGGCTTCCATGTTGCTAAATTTATACAGTTTATTCTCAGTCCTTTTCTTAACTTAGCAGAAGCATTATACAAAGTCAATATTCTATCCCTTTGATATAATTTCTTCTGTTAAATTACAGTAACAATGCACTTTCTTCATTTTCCTCTTATCCTACCCCTTCCCCTTCACTTCAGTTCTTGGATCCATGTTTTGATTTCTTTCTTTTCTGAACTTCATAATATTGAAGTGGCTCAGATGCTAGTCATTGATACTTTTCACTTATCTGTGCTCACTCCCTTTGTACGTCTCTCTGATGTTGCATCACTTTCCTCTATGCCGTTGAGTTCCAAACTTGTTTTTCCTAACCACACAACTACCACAAATTCTAGACTAGCTACTAAACATGCAACTGTGTACTAAACATACAAGTAAACATACTGTCTACTAAACATCTACTAAACATACAACTGGCTACTAAACATACAACTGTCTGTTAAACATTGGCATTTAAATGTCTAATAAATATTACCAGCTAAAATAATCAAAATTGTATCCCCCTGATCATCACTAGTCATGATATTTGTTGCCTTCATTGATTTTCACAAACACTCAGAACATTTAGAAGGCATTCAACAAATGCTTATCATATAAATGAACTAAGGAACAAATGCCTGCTGTCTTGCATAGTTACCAGAGCAAATTTTTGAATTCAATAAATACTTTTTGGATAAATGGATGAGCAAAGAAAAGAATAAAAGAATGTCAAACCATGATTTGGATCCCAGGTCTTTCTATCTCCTTCAGACATAATTTTAATCTATAATTTTAAAGAGTAAAATAAGAATTCTAAAACAAGAATTATTTAAAAATAATTATTTAGACATTTGCTGTTTAGGGAGACCACTATATCTCAATTAGTCAGTAATCTCCCGTTCCTAACATCTAACCACTCTCTATTTTAACTATCAGATTTCCCTATAAAAGTTATTAAAACATCATTTCGTTCACTTAGTTATTGTTTGTTTTCTGTCCATAATGAATAAAAGTACTTTGTCTGTTCACCACTGCACAGATAAGACTGCCTAGCACATAGTACATGCTTAGCAATATTTATGAAATGAATAAATGAATGTAATAAAGGATACCATTTCTAAGATTTAAATTGGAATATTTGGTTATAAAGTCGTGAGGGAAGGAAAAGAGACACAAGAGCTGAGGTTGACAAATTAAAGTTTCATAAAGTAGATATAATGTAACTGAAACATGATACTGTCTATGTTTCTATAATGATATTTTGTGGTACAATGCAGAGGATTTAATTTCTCTACCTACAAACCCATTCTCAGTATCTTTTCTTTCATTTTTCTATTTGCAAAGGGGTAATTCTGCAACAATTTGTCTTAAAATTCGTTTCTTTGGTCCTCACTTTAGGACACTTTATAGATGTATTTTTAACTAGCCTGTGACATTTTAATTCCACAAATATACCGTATATCTACACTTTATACACGAAAAGATTAAGAAGTTTGCAGCCTTGCCTATCAAGAACTAACTTTCACCTCCTCATGAGAGATACTATAGTGAATATACACTTTGCAGGATTAGAGATTGCTAACTCCTTGCCTGGTACTAAGTTCTCTCATTCCAAATGTACAAGATTTGATGTCGTTGTTTGTTTTTTCATTTCTTTGTTTTCAATGCACTTATTTTTCAATTAACACGCCTACAAGGTGCCTAGTGATTATTTTTATATCTCACTGTCCAAATCACCACCCCACCCATCCCCTCTACCATTTGCCTTGTATACAGATTTACTAAGGAATTTACGGTTACATCCTTGTGGTCAAAATTAATCCTGGTCCTGGTTCTGGAACCTGATGGGAAACTCTGCCAAGGCCTAAAAATCCCAGCTCTGTCTGTTCAAGAAAATACTTGCACTTGCTGGTGTCTTTTCAGCACATGGGTTCTTTTACAATACTTTACTTTCATGCCAATATTTTGGCCTGATACATATTTTTTCATTTGCTTAACTTTTATGTTTTTCTTTTTTTCTTTTAGATTGGTTTATTAGTATGAGTGTGTAGTATATAATATTTACATTCCTTGTAGAAAGTTGGGGCATGTATAAAAATATGGCATTTACACACACTGGAGTTGTACTCTGACATAAAGAAAGACAAACTTGAGTCTTTTGTAGGAAAATGAGTGTGCTTTGAGACCATAATGTTAAGTGAAATACATTAGACAGCTTGAATATCACATGGTTTCTCTTATATAAGAAATCCAGAATAAAAATAAAGAATAAAATAAGAGGCAGATAATAGGAAGTAGGGAGATAGATTGTTCTTGTTCTCAAGGGGGAAGACGATTAAGAGATGGAGGGGGGAAGGGAAAGGAGAGACAAAGGATGAAGAAAAGGAATTAAGATGTTTCATGTACATGTTACCAACTCCTCACAAGAAATGTAAACATAATATACTACAAACATGTACCCAAAAAAAAAAAAAAAAAAAGAGAATCCATGATGGGACAGGGGGATGAAAAAAGGAATTATGGTCTATTTATTTTAAAGCAACAAAAATTAAAGCCAAAAGTGGGAAAGTTACTCTCCCAAACTCCCTTAGAAACAATCTCCTGCTAGGTTCCTGGATTCCCACTGCAGATTTGTTTCTGATTCCCCTCACTAAGCCTGTTAGAAAAACAATGTTAGGTTGCTTTTTTCTCTGGGAGGACTTCAGCTCAGGAAAACACCTAGTGAAGCACACCACAGTGAAATCAAGAATGCAAAGCCCCCTCAGACAAAACAAGCACTATTGAATATAGTGGAGGCTGGGAGACATCAGATAAGGAACACTGGATGGCTAGTGGAGAGTCTTTCTACGCTAACACATAGCATGCCGTAGCATGAAAACGAGGTCAAATTTGCATATTTGTATGAATCACAAAATTACAAACATGGACCCATTTTTGGTAGGTGAGTAGGTAAAATAAACTCCTTTCTGGAATTGCATGAGGTTCAATGATTTCACATGTTCATTTGGGAAACTTCAGAATGAGAATCAAGGGTTACCCAACTGGTTCTGCTCTTAAGACTTCGCAAATGTGTAGAGTTATTATGCAGCTTATGTCAACTGGAGAAGATGACCAAAAGTGCCATATCATATGCTTCTACTACCTTCCACACTGCTTTTCCTATGACAAAGTCATTGACTGGCCTCTGGGCACACATGCTTCAGTAACTTGCAGAGTTCTTTTAACAGGCCTCTATCACTGAGGATGAAGCAAGAGACTGCAACAAGTGCCAATATTTAAGCAACAGACAGCTCTGGGATATATTTGAAATTTTATGATACATCCTAACTTGCCTATTATTTACTTTCCTTCATAGAGCTTCCTTATTTCAAATAATTCCTTCCTTTGATCATCCATGCATTCACTTTCAACCAGCCCTATTGGCTAAACATTTAAAATGGATCTATACTCTGACACTGTCTTGTTGCCCTCCTTGCACTGCCATCTTCAACTGACAGAATTATCATTATAGTCTTTTAACCATGCCCTGCTGTGTAATAGCCACTAGCCACAAATGGTCACGGAGCACTCAAAAGGTAACTGAATCGAGGTAGCCTCCAAGTATAAAATGCATATTAGGTTTTAAGTAATAATATGGAAACAATGTAAGATGTCTAACTGGATTAAATAAAATGCAATGCTAATATTACATTCACCTAGTCTTTGGACTTCTTTATGTGTGTATACTACAAAACTGAAAATTATATGCATGCCACACTTTCATGCTTTTTGTTACATTTCTGTTTGATACCACAGTTCTAACTGGTCTCTTTGCTTCTGCTCTTGCTCCTTTTTCAGCCTATTTTCAAATCAGCCCCCTGTTAAAATGTTCAGATTGTGGCATTTTTGTCCTAAAGAAAATTTTAATATATGTAGACTGAAAGATGCTTGAGTGCTACTTGATCTGATTCCCTTTTTATTCTACTCCTACTATTGAGCTTGTATGACTTCCTGTTTGATTTCCACCACCAAATAACACTGGCCTTCTTGCTGGTCCCTCAATTCATTGTCTGTTGTTGTATCTGGAATATTTTTCCTTCAAACAAGAATCACACGGTTTATTTCTTTACTTCTTTAGTTTTTGTCTACCTTTTCAAAATTGTTTCCACTCTTTTCCAACATGACATATATTATTCATTCTTACTTCAATAATTTTCTTTGTCATTTCTTGTTAGTGTTGTATATGTATACAAATACATATGTGCGCATATACATATATACATATAAACTACCTAATTTACCTAATTTAATGTTTTTTCTCTAACCCAGTAATGTGTGCATTAAATTAGTGACTGAACAAGGAATTGATACAAGGGTTGAATCATTTCTGCCAAAACAGGACTCTTCTAATTGGAAGTTATTGCTCAAACCTATACTACAACACCAATAGAGATTTTGTCAGGTCAGCATCGTGGTCTGCCAGGCTTTGCTTTTCTAGTCTATCTTTTCCCCTTTTCTATCACAGGGCCTTCTCTCCAATAAATGTGTACTCTTAACTCTATCTCAGAGATTGTGTCCCAGAACTATAGGAAGAGTTCCAATCTAGGAGAAACATCTGGGGGAAAAGTCAGTGTTTAAATGATAATTTATAAATGAATTTTTAAAAGGAAAATCTATACCAAACTAATACAAGACAAAATATATTTTTTATTTATTTTTTATTTAAGAGAAAAAAGACATATGAAAGAAAGATGAGAAGCAAAAGACAAAAGACAACAGCAAATACACAACAGTAACACTATAAGTTTACAAAACAAGATGATAGGAACTTGACAATGATTGCAATATTGTGTACCATTACCTTCAACACAGTTGCTTACATTAACAGATATAGACATGTAAAGTTGATCTACTCATATGAGCATTAACCATTCTTTCTCAATAACTAATACATTCAGCAGTATAGTCATTTTAGTTATCTTACATATACATATGTACAGATTTATGTCTTTTTTCTTTTCCCTTCCTTGTTTCTTCCTTTTCCCTTTCCCAATTACTTTTGCTCTTTGAGCATTTTCATATCCTTACACAGTATTTATTGTAGATTTTGGATCATATATACTGTGTCATTTTCTTGCACTAGGGAGACAATCTGGTATTTACACATGTGGGTTTGATTTATCTCACTTATGAGTATGGTCTCAAGTTGTGTCCATTTACTTATAAAAGTCTCAATGCAATCTTTCTTGATAGCTGAGTAGTACTCTATTGTATAAAAATACCACAACTTTTTTATCCGCCCCTTGATTGATGGGCACTGGGGTTGTTTCCAAGATTTCACTATTACAAATTGGGTTGCTATAAACATGGGTGCACAAATATCACTGTGGTATGATGTTTTCAATTCTTCTGGGAAAATGCTCAGAAGTGGGATAGCTGGGTCGAATGGAATCTCTAATCCTAGCTACTTGAGGAATCTCCACACTGCTTTCCACAGTGGTTGAACCAGTCTGCACTCCCACCAACAGTAGAGAAGAGTTCCTTTTTCCCCACAGCACCTCCAACATTTGTTATTCGTTAATTTTTTTTATCTTGGCCATTCTTTTTGGAGTGAGATATAATCTCAGTGTTGTTTTGCTTTGCATTTCTCGAATGACCATTGATGCTGAACATTTTTTCATATATTTATTTGCCACTTGTATTTCTTTCTCTGAGAAATGTGTATTCATCTCAGATGCCCATTTTGGGATTGGGTCTTTGAATTTTAGGGACCTGATTTCTTTTAATTCTTTATATGTTTTAGATAGAAGTTCTTTGTCTGATGTACAATTGGCTAAGATATTTTCCCAGCTTGTGGGTTTTCTTTTCACCCTGTGGGAGATTTCCTTTGACATGCAAAAACATTTTAGTAAGATGAGATCCCAGTTGTTGATTCTGGGAAGTGTTTCCCGAGCAGTCTGGTTTTTGTTCATGAACTCTCTGCCTACTCCTGTGTCATCAAGATTTTTAATTACTTTGTCTTCCAGCAAATTTAGTGTCTCTGTTTTAATATTCAGATCTTTGATCCATTTTGATTTTAGTTTAGTGCATGGTGATAGACATGGATCTAGTTTTGGTTTATGGCATATAGAAAGACAGTTTTTCTAGCATCATTTGTTAAAGAGGCTATCTTTCTTCCAATGTACATGTTTGGACTCTTTGTCAAAGATGAGGTTGCTGAGTGTGTTTGTAGTTGTGGCTGTATCTTCTAATCTAGTCCATTGAACCTCAGGTCTGTTTTGATTCCAGTACCATGCTGATTTTATCACAGTAGCTTTGTAATATAGTTTCAAGTCAGGGATTGTGATGCCTCCTGCCTTCCCTTTGTTGCCCAGAATTGCCTTTGCTATTCTAGGTCTTTTCTGGTTCCAGATGAATTTCAGGACTGATTTCTCTAGCTCTGTGAGGTAGGCAAGTGGTATTTTGATTGGGATTGCATTAAATCTGAATAAAAATTTTGGGAGAATGGCCATTTTCACAATGTTTGTTCTTCCTATCTATGAACAGGGAATATCTTTCCATTTTCTGAAGTCCTCTTCAATATCCTTTTTGAGAGTAATGAAAATTTCACTGTATAGATCTTTTACTTTCTTTGTTAGATTGATTCCTAAGTATTTCATTTTTTTTGGATGTTATAGTGAAAGGTGTGGTTTCCCTTATTTCTCTCTCAGTGACTTTGTTGTTTGTGTACAGGATTGCTATTGATTTTTGAGTGTTCACCTTGTATCCAGCTACATTACTGAATTTGGTTATTACTTCTAGAAGTCTTTCAATGGATTTTTGGGGTTTTCTATGTAGAGTATCACATCATCTGCAAATAGTGATAGTTTTACTTCTTCCTTTCCTATCCTTATTCCCTTTATTTCTCTCTCTTGTCTAATTGCTCTGACTAGTATTTCCAGAACTATACTGAACAGGAGTGGTAATAATGGACATCCTTGTCTTGTTTCTGATTTTATGTTGAAAGTTTTCAGTTTTTGTCCATTTAGTAAGATATTGGCTGTTGGTTTATGATATATGGCTTTGATCAGGTTGAGGTAGGGACCATCTATTCTGATTTTCTCTAGGGCTTTTTATCATGAATGAGTGTTGATTTTGTTGGAAGCTTTTTCGGCATCTATTGAGATGATCATGTGGCTCTTGTCCTTGGCCCTGTTGATATGGTGTATTACATGTATTGATTTCCATATGTTGAACCATCCCTGCATTCCTGGGATGAATCCCACTTGATCATTGTGTATAATCTTCCTGATAACTTGTTCTATTCTACTTGCAAGTATTTTATTGAGGATTTTTGCATCTATGTTTATTAGGGAGATTGGCCTGTAATTTTCTTTTTTAGTTGGGTCTTTCTCTGGTTTTTGGTATTAAGGTAATACTTGTTTCCAGGAATGAGTTAGGGAGACTTACTTTCTTTCAATTTCACTGAAGAGTTTGAGGAGTGTTGGCATTAATTCTTCCCTAAATTTCTTGTAGAATTCAGCAGTGAATCCATCAGGACCTGGACTTTTCTTTGTTGGTAATGTTCTAATTACATTTTCAATTTCATTAGTTGAAATTCAGCAGTTATTCAGCAGTTTTATGTCCTCTTGATTCAGCTTTGGTAATTCATAAGTTTCTAAGAATCTGCCCATTTCTTCTGTGTTATTGAATCTATGTGAGTAATACAGGTTTTTGAAGTAGTTGTTGATAATCTTCTGTATTTCAACATGGTCTGTACCGATTTCACGCTTTTCATTTCTTATTGAATGAATCTGAGTTTTTTCTTTCCTCTTCTTGATAAAATTGGCTAGGGGTTTATCAATTTTATTTACTCTTTCAAAGAACCAACTCTACAATTCATTAATTCTTTGTGTTGTTTTCTTAGTTTCAACTGAATTAATTTCTGCTCTGATCTTTATAATTTCCTCCCCACTTTGGGCTTTGGACTTGACTTGCTCTTCTTTTTCTAGAAGTTTGAGGTGCAGCATTAGGTTGTTTATGTGTGTTCTTTCCATGTTTCTGATGTGGGAGTTTAGTGCTATAAATGTTCCTCTGAGGACTGCTTTCATTGTGTCCCACAGGCTCCGGTAATTTGTATTTGCATTTTCATTCAAATGTAGATATTGTTTAATTTCTTCTTTAACTTCTTCTGTGACCCATTGGTTATATAGGAGAGTATTATTTAATTTCCATGTGTTTATGCAGTTATTGTAGGTTTTTTGTCATTCATTTCCAATTTTATTGCACTATGGTCAGATAATATGCATGGAATTATTTCAATTCCTTTGCATTTACTTAAGCATGTTCTGTGAACCAGTATATGATCTATTTTAGAGAATAACCCATTTGCAGCTGAGAATACTGTGTATTCTGATGTTGATGGGTGAAACACTCATTACACATCTACTAGGTCAATTTGTTAACAAGTTTGATTCAGTTCTGTTATTTCTTTGATGATTTTTTGTTCTGTTG
Source organism: Dasyprocta punctata (assembly GCA_004363535.1). Taxonomy (NCBI): domain Eukaryota; kingdom Metazoa; phylum Chordata; class Mammalia; order Rodentia; family Dasyproctidae; genus Dasyprocta; species Dasyprocta punctata. The sequence continues at coordinate 42,149 of RJWM01009097.1, forward strand.
ACCTGTCTTTCTGTGACAGTGGGGTGTTAAGTTTCCCCCTTTATGACTGTATTGTTCATTTGTTTTTTCATGTCTATTAAGAATTGTCTTACATAGTTGGGTGCTCCCATATTCGGTGCATATATATTTATAATTGTAATCTCTTCCCCTTGAAGTTTTCCCCTAACAAGTATGTAGTGACCTTCTTTATCTCTTTTGATCATTCTCGGTTTGAAGTTCACATTGTCTACAAATATAATAGCTACCACTGCTTTTTTCTTGGTTCCTGTTGCATGGAGTATTGTTTTCCATCCTTTGATTTTTCGTCTGTGAGTTTTCTTTTGAGAGAAATCTGTTTCTTGTACACAGCATATTGTTGGATTTTGTTTCTTAACCCTGCCAGTCTGTTTCTTCTTATCGGTGAGTTGAGACCATTTGCATTGATTGATATAACTGATATGCACTGACTCATCCCTGTCATGGTATCTTTCTGTTGTTGGTTTTCTACATTTTCTGTTTAATTTTTTTGTCCTGCTTAGTGGTTTCCTTTATTGTTGTTCTTAAGATTGTAGCTATCCTTGTCTCTTTGTCGAGAGGCTTTAAGTACTCTTTGTAGTGTTGGTTTGGTGGCCATAAATTTCTTCATTTGTTCTTTGTCATGGAAGTATCTTGTTTCTCCATCAATTTTTAAAGATAGTTTTGCAGGATACATCAATCTGGGTTGAAAGTTGTTTTCTGTCAGGATTTGAAATACTTCACTCCAAGCTCTTCTTGACTTAAAGGTTTGTGTTGAGAAGTCTGCCATTACTCTGATAGGCTTTCCTTCATAGGTGATCTGTTTCTTTTCTCTGACATCTTTTAGTATTTTGTTCTTGTGCTGTATTTCTGATACCCTAATTATTATATGTCTGGGTGAAGATTTATTTTGGTTATTGTTAATTGGGTTTCTGTGTGCCTCACTTACCTGTATATCAGATTCTTTTCCCATGTTTGGAAAATTTTCTGCTATTTTTTCTGCAAATAGTCTTTGCAGGTCATTTGTGTTGTCCCCTTCTTTTTCATTTATGCCTATTAATCTTATGTTATTTCTCTTGACCTCATCTTGCAGCTGTTGAATTGTTGTTTCCTGTTTCCTTGTTATTTTTAAGAGATCTTTTCTTTCATGCTCGTAAGCTTCCATGCTGTCTTCGAGGTCTGAGATTCTATCTTCAGCTTCATGCAAGCAGGTTTGCCAACTTTCCATGGAATTTTTCATTTCCTGAATTTCCCTTTGAATCTGTTGCATGCATTCTATTTGTGTCTTATATTGTTCATTCAGTTTCCATCATTTTATGTTCTTCTATTTTTTATCTTGATCTTCTTTAGATACACATAGCATTTCTTTCATAATGATTGTCATTTCATTTTTTAGCTGAGAGATTATTTCTGATTTGAGTTTCTCTATAGCTTCATGGAGTTGTTTCTTTACTTCATTTGCTATCATTTTTAAAAGTTCAGTTTTGTGACATCCAGTGTCTTCCATTTCAGTGTCTCTTGGGTTTGTTCTTAATGGGCTGGGAGATTGAGACTGCCTCTTGTTCTTTTGTTTTGTCTTTTTCTTCTGGGACCTATGTGGCTGGGCAGGTAGCCTTCTGATGGATTGTACTGGAACACTGTGTTGGGTAGAGCTTCATTCCTCCAATATCCCCATGGCTAGCCAGGGCACACACCCAGATTATGGCACTGTGTTCTGTGGTCTGTGAAGCTGGCTGTGTGTTTCCCTGATGTACTTTGTTGGGTTACTCTTGGCCACTGGGCTGGACAAAGTTTGTATCCTCCCTGTAGCTAGGAGGGTCACACCCCCAAGCTTGTTGCCAGGGCCTAGCACCTGGCTGTGTAGCCTTCAGAAGCTCCACAACCCAAGTGCCTATCAGAGACACACCCCTGGGGTATGTCACTGGAACTTCAGCCTGGCTGGGTGGTGTTCAGAATCTCTGGGACCCCATCGGCTATGCAGAGCACACCCTGGAGTGTGGCTCCACCAGTACCTTGAGTCTGGCTAAGAGAAGTTCAGAGCCTCTGGACCATGGGGCAAGCCTCATCATGTCCCAGGCTATAGTGCCAGGGCCTTGCTCCTGGTTGGGCAGGATTCACAATCTCTAGGACCTGCAGAGTGGCTGCACTCCTGAACAATGGAGTTCGAACCTTGTGCCCTAATAGGCAGAGCTCAAGTTCTCAAAGGCCTTGCAGCTATGCTGGCCATTCCCTGATGAGCAGCTCTGGGGATCTGGGCTGGGCTGGGCTCAGTACCTCTGTGTCCTGTGAGGCTGGCTGGGCATTCCCCTGATGGATTGTGCTGGGACGCTGGGCTGGGCAGAGCTCAATCCTCTGTTAAGGCTGAGTTCTTAACCCACTGCTTCACAAGTCTGAATCCTATAGCTCTCTGTTGGTCTGGTGCCTGGCAATGCAGCTCATGCTGCCTTCTTGTGTGACATTAGCCCTGTTCAACATCACTGAACATCCTCTCTGACAGCTCCTGAATCCCAAAATATATTTTAATTCATGTCAGTACTTCCAGAAGTTTGTAGAATTCACAGAGTAGTGAAAACAAACAGAAATGCATAAATGTGACTATAGCAAATGAAGGGTCTACTAATGTCCTTTCAGTCAAGATAGAGTCTAGCTAGAACTAAAGGCTACACAAAGAACTCCTGAACAACCAAACAATTGTGTTTTATTTGCACATTTTTTTTTCTGATGAGGTACATTAGCCTATAGTAACAGGAACAAATAATCAGGATAGATGGATTGGTTTATACATCACAGAAAGATATTTTTCTAAGCATTATGTTAATTGGTGTGGATTTGAGATATGCTAACACACACAGTGCTATGCTGATCTAATAATAGATGGTATTTTCATTTTGGGGAGAGATGTAATGTGACACTGTTCTATCCTTGATGGATAATCTGGGAACCAGATGGATTGTCAAAAGATTTGATATGAAAACCAAAATGTATATAACTTGGAATATAATGGACTCTGAGAACATTTTTTAAATCCTCTGATCTAGAAGTATTTCAACTCTGGTTGATGCTGATGCTGACCTTGCTCAGAAATGAAGTTCATGATACATTAACCTAGCAAGAATTCCTGAAAATTTCCAAATCTGTGATGGATCTCAGTTACATAGGTTTCACTTCTTTTAGGAACTGTCATGAAAATCAAATTTATGTAATGATATCCATATTCTCAAACTAAAAGTTACTATTAACTTCCTTAAGTAAACAGCCCTGGTTGAACTTAGTGTGACTTTTCATGAAAGCAAAGCAGGTTGAGGTTTCTCATGAAAAATTTTTACCCACAGTACAGGAAACAGTCAAATGATTGTCATAAAATGAATCATTTGGTTAGTGTCCACTGAGTTCCAGGCAATCATATGAATGCTTTATATGAAATATCTTATTTAATCCTCATATCTAGGGAATGAAATATTTATAGTTCCTTACTTGATAATGAGAAAACAAGTAACATATTATGGGGCAAATTTATGAAATGTAGATTTGAACCTAAGACTGTTAAATTCCAAAACTTTGAGAAAGGTTAGTAAGGTGCCTACAAATATTGCTATATTCAGTCAGTACCTACATCTAAGTACAATGTACCTGGAGGTGAGAAAAAAGAAATAATGTTCTCTTGTGGGCAGAAATACTGTCTAAACTTTTTTTTCAATGTCAATGTTTGGCACTCACTAGTTTCTCAAATATTTGTTCAGCATCCAATGTGAAATGAGTTTTAGAACACTGTTATGCACTTAAAAGTTGAGAGAAATTGTATTTTTTCATGATCCTCACACTATTCTAGTATTTCAAGAAATCTAAATGGATATATGACTATAATACAAGATTTTAAAAATTAGAAATATTAATATATGCATTTGGCCTGAGCTCATATTCTGGCTCTAATCTATTAATTCAGTAAAATATACAATCTCTGTGAACCCAGACTAAAAATACACATATATAATTATAAAGCCCTTGCAGCATCATTGTAAAGATTAATTTACTATTAAATAAATATTATTTTCTTCCCTAGTTTTAGCCATGACTACTTTGTACCTAGGTATCAGTAACTTTCATATTAAATTTGATGTTTTAGCTATAGTTCCATAATTTTGGTTATTGACTTCATTAACCCACATGAGATATTATAATACATTAATAACTTAGCACTTTAAAGTTTTGTTGGATATTTTTGAATTAGAGGAAATTTTATTCTTCCTCCTTCACAAGCAAAATGAATGAGAGAAATGAGGCAACCATCTGAAGAAATTTGTAGCATATTTTCTAAATTATCTAATTCTTTATACTAACAAACTGCTTCCCATGATCTTTCTTTACCATGAATGTATAAAAATATAGTGATTCAACATTATCTTGTTTTTAACCAGTGACCATTATCACTGCTTAAACAATGAGACTGCAAAGAAATCAAGTAAAATCAGTTGCTTGCAGTTGCAAAAGTAGCTAAAGGGAGAGTGAAAAAAGTATGTGTCTTACGATCAAAAATACAGTGTATGGGTAATTTAAAAATTTACTACAGTAAGAGACTCATGGCCATTACAGTAATACCTTGGCTCACAAACACTTTTGTTTGGGAATAATTCAGTTCACAAACAGAAATGTTTTGCCAAAATTTTGCTTCTGTTCATTCACTTGGCATTGCTTGATGAACATGACCGTGGCCATCTTCCCCACACAAACACAAACATGGCAATCATCCCTAGAATCATAAAATAAATTAAGTTTATAAACCAAGCTACAACTGTAATTTCCCCTTAGAATACTCCTCCTTTCTTCAAACACACTTTTTCCATCATTCTTGCCACTTTTCTGAGGCTGCTCTGGAGCCCACTTTTTGAGTGCCCTTGGTTATACCCATGTGACTGCCTTGATATCCTGAGTCAGTGTAAAATATTTACCTTTCATGGTTATTATTTTGACTTGGGAGAAGAGCCAGAAGATCTGGTGAATAAACCAGATTTGGATACACCAAAATGTTTTTAGGAGTCTGCCTTTCCACTGAATTGCACTCAACAGCAGCATTCACTGTATTTTTTATCATACCAAAAAAGAACTGGTGGAGTTGCTTCAGAAAGCACCAAGAGTGATGGGCTAAGTGTGTTCAGTGTGAAGGGGGAATAGTTTTAGGGATATTAATGACTATGTTTCCCTTACTGTAATTTTTTTAAAATTTAAATTCACCATATATTATGGTTTGAATCAAGAATGTCCCCCATGATTCCCATGGGGTCTTTGTGAGGTGATCAAATCATGTGGACAGTAGAACTGATTAGGAGGTGAGATCCAGTTGGAAATGGACCAGTAGGGGTGAGCCCTGGAGAAGTATTCTTCCCCAGTTCTACTCTTTTCTCTCTACTTCCCATTTACCATGATGTGAGCATCTTTCCTCTACCGAAGTTTTTCCATCATGCCATTTCTCCCTGAAGTTGACTAACCGTGAACTGAAGATGCAAGCCAAAATAAACCTCTCCTTTAAATTGTGGCTATTGGATATTGCGTCTCAGAGGGGATAAAAGTGACTGGGACACCGTATATTTTGGTCACCCCATGTATATGTATGTATGTATGTCTCCTCCTCCTTTTTTTTCTTCTTCAAATTGTCAACTCATTTTCTGAATCAGTATTTTTAAAGTAGAGTATTTGATTTTCAATGATTAATTTGTAGCCATTATTTATATATTAGATGCATCAGTTGTATTAATTCTTCATTCAAAGCAATATTGCATATATTTTTTCTAGTTTCTCATGTCTTTATTACTGTTTTTTTGCATAAAAAGTTTAAACTTTTATGAGATGAGATTGATTTTTTTCTTTATAGTTTCTACCTTTGGTAAAATACATAGAAATTTTTTCTTTATCTCAAGAGTACAAAAATAATTATGTAATTTTTCCTCAAATACAGCTGAAAAAACTCAAAGCAAACTAGTTTCCCATTAATACTGGAATGATAAATATATTTGAGTGCCTTTTTTATGATTTTTTTTCAGTGATGGATATTTTTTACTTTTTTCCTCAGATTTTTTTACTTTAACTCACTAGGAGTCTTCCTACTCATTTCAGTTTATCTAAGCAACATGTCAAGAAAAGAATTCACTGGCTGATGGATCTGATCAGTTCAGTACTAGAAAGAGAAAATAATTTAGATATCTCTGAAAGCAGTACTAGGTTTCTGGTATTTTTTTAAACTTCTCTTTGCATTTTGTAGCTTACTTCTTCTGTTTTAGCATAAAGAAAGTCAAAATATACCCTTCCCAGTCCTGGTAGTAGATTGAGAGGCTGAAAGTGGCACGGTTTTAGAGTTCCTGCAATGTGGTAATTTTTCCTTTGTCTGGAAGCCTCATTTTCTTCTTGATGCCTTGGCAATGAGGATGTCTTGTGTCTTTCCCTGATGTATTCATGATAGTTGTGGGATATTTATATTGTTTTCAGCCAATCAAAACCCATTCTCAGAGTTTAGAGTGGGATAAGTTTTACTCAAACTTCACTGCTAAGGGTACAGGACATTTCTTCACACAGAAACCAAGTATTATTTGCAGGAAAAATTAGGAATAGATGAGAGTGATGCAAAAATCAAAGGCCCTCTAACCCTTTTCTTGTTCTTTGAGAAGAGGGTAATTTTTGAAATAAAACAAAACAAAATGTAAAGGTAGATTCCTCTCTTGCTCAATTAGTATCTTGGCAGAGTAAAAACATTTGATTCTGGATCTGGGTGTGGTGGCTTATGAGCCCAGTGCCCCAGGAAGCTCGAACAAGGAGACTGGGAGTTTCAGGAAGAGCTGGGCAACTTAGTAACATAGTGAAATCCTATCATAAAATTAAAAGAAAAAGAAAAAAGAAGAGAGAGAGAGAGAGACACAGACAGACAGACACACAGACAGACATACACACAGACACACACACACAGAGAGAGACAGACAGACAGACAGAGAGACAGAGGTAGAGAAAGAGAGAGACAGCGAGAGAAAGAGAGAGGAACAGACAGGAGGTAGAGACAGAGGGAGAAAGGAAGGAAGGAAGGAAGGGAGGAAGGAAAGAAAGAAAGAAAGAAAGAAAGAAAGAAAGAAAGAAAGAAAGAAAGAAAGAAAGAAGGAAAGAAAGAAAGAAAAAAAAGGAAAGGTAGAAGGAAGGGGAGTTGGGGATGTACCTTGGAGCTGGGGTTGTACCTTGGTATGAATGCTCTGGATTCAATTCCCAGACACACACACACACACACACACACACACACACACACACGAATGCACACACATTTATTTTTTTTACTTTCAGAAACAAGAATTGTAAGTCATCGTAGTTAGCATCCCTGATTTTGCTGGAGACTGAACATGTTAACTGTGTGGTCCTGGGAAATGTCATTCATCTGCTTAATTAGCCCTAAAGAAAGCACTTGTTTCAAATTAGTAGCAACAGCATTCTGGAAAAGGACATAATAGCACTGACAGCAACAACTTGCTTAAGTAATAGGGATTTTTAAAGCTGTTTATTTTTAATGAAACTGGTTGAACCAAAAACTCCCACTGATTTGACTTCCTAGACTTCACAAACATCCAGATCATCATCCCATCGAACCACAACTTCCGTCCTCATCATCCAAGAGCACATTACTTGGGCAAAGATTGGTGGCTACTGTTACAAAGGCAGTTAGGCTGTAGGCATAGCTGTGATCCTAGTATGTAACTGGTCTCTGTGCTACCCCGTAGTTTAGATAGAGCTCAACGTAATTTCTATAATAGGTGTTTCCATGCTGTGGTTCACATGTCTGAAAAAAATAAAATAAAAGCAATTGAGACACTGAAGAGGTTAAAAGGAGGAATTAGAGTGAACTAGCTGACTCTAAGGCAGGATAGTGTAAATTTTTACAATATGGTTTTGTTGTTTGGCTTTTCTTCTCTTTTCTTTTCTTTTTCTTTTTTCTTTTTGTTTTGTTTTGTTTTGAGACAGAGTTTTGCTTTGTAGTTCAAGCTGACCTTAAACTCACAAATGTGACCCAGGCTGGCCTCAAACTTGCAGTAATCCTCCTGCCTCAGCCTTTCAAATGCTGGGATTAAAGACATGTGTCATCATACCCAGTAATTTTTACAATATGAATAATCCAAAATAATTTGGTTATATTTGTTCCTGGAAAATTAGTAATCTCCAGTTGATTCAGTAAGTGAAATTATACATAGCTTCACCTTATCCTTTCAGTTTCCAATGTTATTTCTATTGTTTTCTACACACAGATCCATTCTTTCTCATATTTATGATTGGATTTACACTAGTTTCTTTATTTCCTCACTTGAGTTTAATTATCCTTATCCCATCATACCCAGGTACATCAAACATTTGGGGGAAATGCATAAGTTATTTACAAATAACTATACATGTGTAGTGGGCGTATGTGGCTTGTTTAAACAACTACCTTTCATGTACAGAACCAAAGTTCCCTAGGCCATACTCCAAGTAGTGCTGTCAATCATAGATGTTGGATCAACTACCAACCCAGAAAATGAATACAAGACTGTGGTAGTTAATCAGTAATTCATGACCACCACAATGAAGTTAGCTCAAGGAATAATTGAGACATTCAAAAGCACTGGAGGAAGTTCTTTCTTTGGGATGTTAACTATAGAAGTTTGGGCTTCTTGTGACTCTGTCCTATAACAGAAGAATATTGCCAGAGAATGAAGCTAAATAAAGTCAGTGCCCACAGAAGGAAGCAGAAGTGGCCTCGATTTAGCAGCCCACTATATTCTCGGATCCCCTGAGTCCATGAGCCAATTCTCTCTCCTCTCTCTCTTTCTCTCTCTCTTTCTCTCTGTCTCCATATTTTGCTTAAGCCATCAGAGTTGAATTTGTTACCACAGAAAGATTTCTACTCAGTACATCTATGAAACCTATCTTTTTATTATCTTTCAATGTTTCACATTAAGTTCTACTTAATTGGTCTTTAATGATCACTTGCTAGCCTTCCATTCATAGTTTTACATGGGACCAAGGTACTAAATAGAATGTGGAAAGAGCTATCTGTGAGGTTAAAGATGACAGTACTGATGATAGTGGTGCTAGGATGTGACATGAAACTTTGTGAAAATGAAAAATTATTTAGTAATGTTAGAGGGCCCTAATTTCAAAAGCACACAGTTCTTTCTTAGCCTTTATACACAATTTTCTAGTGTTGATAATGTAATTGCAAAAATAAACAAATCAATCAATAGATAAAGTAATTAAGATCATATATATGAAGCATCATTAACCTTGTAGGGAGATTTTCTATGAGCGTACTTGCTTAGAGACAGGGCATTGTATCTAGATAGTCATTCCATGTCATATGGCCTAATGATTGAAAATCAATCTTTCCTGATCACTAAAGGCATATTCCTTTCTCCAGATTTTGCTACAGAATAGCCAGGCCATTACTTTCTGACTCTACCCATTGACTAAGACATTCAATTCAGTGTATGTTATCTGTTTTACAACTATATAGACCAAGTCTATATCAAATTATTTATTTGAATATATTCCCCAGAATCTATTTTTGGAATTTGGGTTTTATAAAAAAAAAATACCATAACAACATCTAATACTGGAGGTGCAGAAGTTTGTAACAGCTGAAAGTGCTGCTCCTATGTTAGGAGCTTGGGTTTTATATTCCTGCTCCATTCCCTGGTAATGAGGGACCTGGAGCAGGTAACAGAGCTTCCGAAGCTTGATCCCAGATGTGTTGAATGGAGTGATAATAAAGCCGTACCAAACTGTGGCAACCACCCAAGCTAGGGTGGTTCACATTTGTAAGTGGGGAAGGCACAATAATGTTAAGTAAAATAAACATGACGTGCAAGCTTAAATATCACATGCTTTCTATTATATGAAAACTCCAAAATATGAAGAACAAACTCACATATATATATTTGCAAATGGGAAGTGGGCCAATAGATGGGGGCAGGGGAAGGAAGGGGAAAGAGAAGGAAAAGAATTGAGATGTGTTATGTGCTTGCACCAACTCCCTACAAGGAATGTAATCATTTTATACTGCAAACATGTACTAATAAAAAATAAAAACTGAAAACCATACCCAAAATGTTCTGAGAATTAAATAATGAAATACTAGAAAGACCTTCTGTCAGAACTACTAAGATCTTCCTAAGTGTCTGGATATATAATTATGTGCATGTATACATGTGTTTTTGAATGTGACACAATATCAGCACTGTAAAGGATAGTGAAAATAATATAGCTCCAGTTTATTAAAAGGGAACCTAAGGGTCGGGGTGTTAAATACTGTGGCACAACATATGAAGACAGCAGCAGAGCTGGGTTCAAAGCCTTCAAACTTTCAATACAACAAACTCTCCACTAAACTATCAGATCTTCTTTCAGAGCTACTGAATGTAAAAACAACACACCCTAAATACCATTGGTAGGATGGACTCTATCTGGAGAGCCATACAGTCACACATACATGAACATACACATGAGCATTCATGCAAAACTAGTTTTCATAAGATTGCTTTGCCAATCATCAGTTTCATGTTTTCAGAATTTCCAAAATGTGACTGTTACATTTTTGCTTTATGCTTTGCCTACAGAATTTTCTCTCCATCCTTTTCTTACCTAAAACCTATGAATTTGTGTGTGCACTATTATGCAGTAAAGGTCCGTTTTTCATTGTGCAGATCCTGAAAACAGAATCACTGTGACTAAAACAATGATGTAATTAGGTCTTAGTGGCTTTACCACTTTTTCCACCCATCACTCACAAAGTAAGATCCTGAGTTTGTTGCCACATGGAAAGGTCGTGTGAGATGCTGGATATGCAAGCCACAGACTGCTGCTTCCACCATTAAAGTACCATTGTCCAGTTAGCAGGAGGTAGGGCAATAGCTTCAATAGGGACTTAGTTCACTCCACAGAGTTGATGTTCATTTAAAATTTTTTTTTTGTATGTGAAAAAATATTTTATTTTTTCTAGACCTAAATGGTTTATCTCAGCCTAGGAAAAATTCTTTTCAATGTCTTTAAAATGTTCGGTAATGATGAGGCAACTCGCCTTTTTTTTTCTTTCCAAAGCAGCTGGCTTTGATTCACTTTAGGTTTTTTTTATATTGTACTTAAAAAGCCCAGGCTCCTGAATCAATAATACAGGGCTGCATTTTCTGTCCTAAACAATTATTTACAGAGAGCGGGAACACTTGTAATTTAACATGCCACTTAGGCAGTACAGGAGTTGGGCCGTTTGCCTTTTAACTCAATAGAATGGGGATGAAAGAAACCATTTATGTACCAGAAAAAAATCAGTTCATAAGGTGCCAGTTTTCTAAACTTACTTTATGAACCACAGGAACTTCCAGGTTTGAAGTAATTGAAGAGAAAGCACAATATTACAAGGTCAGGTACACTGATGGAAAGAAAACCCTACCCTACAGGCACTGAACTATGTTAAAATATATCAGTGAAGGTAAATAGAACTTCATTGTTGAATTTTTGGTTAACAACCCCATGATTTAATTGTTATATACAATTTTCTTTATCACACTGTGTAGGTAGCTAACCCACTATATTTATTTATATCCATGGTTCCATCTGCATTAAACAAAAATATCTCATTGTCTAAATTGGCTGTGGTAAGAGGCTCATGGAAAGGATTTTGGATATATAATAAGAACAAAAATATTTTTTAAAAAGAGGGATAAAAATGCCCATATGTGAATCAGAACACCAGCATGCTTTTGACAGCTAACCTGTCCTCAGAGTGTCTGAAATCTCACCATGTTTCATCATGAACTTGAAAACACGCTTCATCTCACAAGCCAGTTCTGATGTAGCGAGTAAACCTTCCTGGAGTGGTAATGGACGGGGAATCTGGAGCTCTATTTATGCTTGGTCTAATCTATTAATGATTTCATCATAGGTGTGGAAAGGGAAAGGAGGCACGGTGGCACATGAAACACACTTTGTACCTTTATTGTAAATAGTTTCCTTAAATCATTCTCTATTAGCTGGCACTAAACAACAATTCAATAAAGAATTGTTTAACGGATATAAAAATGAACTAAAGACTCCCTTACTAATCTTTCCTACCAGAAGTGCTTTACATCTATTTTGCTTTGATTTGTTTTTACTTATTTCAAGGTCCAGAATGAGCATAGTAAGTATTTTAGCATACAATGACTCTGATTTTTTGATTGTCTGGCAGTCTTTTTCCTAGTAGTCAAGTTTTTGTTCAAATATCATCACTCATTGAGTCCTGACTTCCCTGTTTCAAATTGCACTCAATCTACTCTTTTTAATTTTCTTCCCCTCTATTCAGCAAATAATCTTTTCATTAAGGCTATTGATTGTTGCCAATCCCCCAGATGGAATGTAAGGTCTACTACTGTATTAATCTTGGTTTTCATCATAACGGTCTAAATAAATAACTTTTTACAAGTAATGTTTTGTGTCCAGTTGGTTTATTAGTGTCAAGCAGTTGAAGGTCATTTTCCATTTCTTTCATATTTCTCTAAGACATATACTAAGGCATTGGAAATTGGTAATTCACTGACTGTAATTTTAGTGCAATGTAGTATAAAAGTGAAAAAATCTGCCTTACAACTTTTATAAAACCTTTCACCACTCCACACACTGCTGTAGCAGTGACAGAAAATATTTTATATCACCTAATATATACTAGGCACTTTGCCAAATAATTTACTTAAAGTATCTCATTTAATCTTCACCTACATTCTCGAAGACAAGATCACCATCTTTATTCCATAAATTACTAGAGGTTTAAGGAGCTACATTTTCCCCACAGCACATGACTAGTAAGTGGCAGAGCTGTGGTACACTGAGACTTAATCTAGAGGTCCAGTACTTAATCAGTATGTAGATTATAGACTTCTGTGTTTGGGGGTAGTTTATAAAATTACTCACGCATTGGAAGAAACTTTCTCCTTGTGATTCTACTTGTTTTTTGGCTCCTGCCTAGCTTTTGCGATTCGACATTTTCTGCTTAGACCTTGATTACGAAATTCTTGGGATACCAAAATGAAAACCTTTTCTAAGTTTCAAAGGAACTCACAAAAAAGAACTAGGTTGGACCACTAACAGCCAATTGTTGCAGGAAGACTGGACTGCAGTTAACAGTAAAACAGCTCTTATAAAGTCACTAGTTACAGTTCAGTGAGTTATGCTCAGTGCAGTGTAGAAGGAATCAAAGTACCAGGATGATGTCTCCCCAAGTGCTCTCTGAGAAATGACAGCTGTGGTACAAACAGGACACTAGGTAAATCCCATTTGACAGAAAGACTGCAAAATCACAAAGCCCAGTATTCCTAAAACCAATTCTGGGGCTGTGCTACTGAAATAGCAAATAAATATATAAATGTTCTCTACAGATAGTAAAGAAAAGATAAACATGTCAGCTAACAAGCATTAACTTCAGAAGCAAGGAATTAATTAGCACATTCCTAAATTAGAGACCTGTTCATTTCTGTCAAAGGTTTGCATTTCAAGAAACTTCATTTTGCTAAATCTTATATCGAGTTAACCCTTTTATGTTGAAGATTGCAATTTTTTTGAATTTTCACAAGAAATTCAAAAGAAAAATTCAAAGAAAAAAACGAAGAGAATATTTTTTATTATGTTCTATTTTTATGTGTCATTCCAAAAGTGGAACATTAGGCATAAAGAATTAAGGCCTAATTCACTGCAAACAACAGAGGATCCCTCCCCCAGAACTGTTCTATGAAAAGAAATGCATTACAAGGAATCAGATCTCAGGAAAAGATTACCATATAGGAACCCTGCTGTGGAGTACAGTGTTAAAAAAAGAGGAAAGCTCTAGGCCGGGAAGAAAGCTGGGACTGGGCTTCACACTTGTCTGATCTGTGCTTTCTCCACATTTGCTCTTTCACCTGCTAACCAACTTCTCTCCCTTAATCTGGATATTTCCTATTATTTTTACTTTTATCTTCCAAGACTCTTAATAGAATACTGAAACTCCTCAATCTACTGCATATATTTTTAATCTCTTTTTCACATTTCTTCTTATGATTTATATGTTGTATTCCAGGGAATTTCATCAACTTTATCTTCCAGTTCTTTAATTTTTTTCCAGCTCTACCTAGCATTCTCATCTACTGAGTTTTCAATATAAATCCCTCCCACTTATTCATTTCTAGAAGTTCTCTTTGAGTCTTTTACAAACTTGCTTGACTTTTTCATAGCATTCTGCTAATTCATTGTGATTTCTATTTTTTCTTGTATATATTTTTTCTTATAAGAAAAATTTCTTATTTTGGTAAATTTCTTCATATTATTTCTTTAGCTCAGATTTTCAAGATGGTTATCTTATCTAAAAAATAGGAATTTTCTTCATAGTGAATCATTTCTGTGTGATTTGTAGTTGCTTTACAGTTTGTGAACATGTAGCAAGATATTTAAAATAAATTTCAAAAATTAAAATATTTTTTAAAAAAGATGTTTAGTTTGTGGTAGCTCTGTGCATTCTATCAAAGTGCCACAGAAGACTTGTTTGAGATTAGCTTTAGAGATTGCTCTAGGTCATCAATATTCTGAGATATATTTTCGTGGGTATTTTTGTTAGTTTCTTATTTTATAAACTCAAAATTTTAAAAATTGTGAGATTAATGGGAATTTAAATTCTATAAATATGGTGGTTGCTTACAACAAAAAGTAGTTCTATTTCTTTAACATGGTCCACAATGGCCGTGTGGCTACTGTCTCTTTATATTATTTTTATAACAGGGATCTTTTAGTTACCTTTTTCTCTGGCTGCTTCAGTGTTTAGTTATCTGTTTTTAAATTTTCAAAACTGGCCTTCAATTAGATCATTTAATCTTCAAGCCAGATAGCACAAAACATAAGTGAAGAGTGTAGCTATTGAAGGCTTAGCCAAATAAATACAACTCACATATTAGATGCCCAGCCCTAAGCCTGATGTTTAGAGTGACAACGATCTCGGTTTATCTAGTACTGAAGGTGTATAAATAATGTTCCTGTCACTGGGACAGAATACCTAAGACCTTCAAATTAAAAACAAGAGAGGCTTATTTTGGTACATGGTTTCAGTCATGCTTGGTTGTCTCCAAGGCAAAAATGGTATGGTGGAAGGGCAAGGCAGAGAATGGTTGTTCAACCCATGGCATTAGGAAGCAGAGAGAGATAAAGAGCCTGACACAAGAATATTCCCTTTGAGGTCGCATTTCCAGTGACTCATCTTCATCCACTTACTAACAGCACATGCGACAACTAAACTCATCCATGACTCAGTTCACTGATGAGTGTGGCACCCCTACAATCCAATGGTTTCCCAAACACATGAGTCTTTGGGTAAACATTTTAGATCTAAACCATAAAAGAAAGATTTCTGAGGGCAGGAATTTCAGAGCTACAATTAGACTAATCTAAGGAAACTAGAATGATTGTTCAGTATACTTGATATGGTAATCAACAAGACAATCTCATGGGTCCTACAACTGAAAGTTCAGACATTAAACATAAAATTATAGTTGACAGGAATAGGGCTGGGGATGTGACTTGGTGGTAGAGCTCTGGCCTTGCATGCATAAAGTCCTGGGTTCAATCCCCAGCACCCATAAGAAAAATAAACAAAGAAAGTTGACAAGAATATTATAAAGGGCTATATAGGGTCATCTGGAAACATACTGAAAAATCAATTTTTTTCTTCCTTTTTATTTTATTTTAAAGATAAGAATAAAAATAGAAATAAAATATATCGGTTTCAAATCAGGCTAATAGGAGAATAACAGTAATTAGTACATTGTGCAGTTATCTTCATAGTGATTACTCAGAGTACAAGATATAGGCATGAAACATTGTCCAGACAATATTAGCATGAATCTTCCTTTTCAATGAACTAAGAAAAACTAGCTTTATAAGTATCTTAACTGTCTTGTATATATATATATTTTTTTCTTCCCTTTTCTTTTCCTTTCCCCTTCCTTCTTGGAAAGTTTAGTCCTCTAGAAAATGAAGTGTAAGTGACTAATTTCAACTCCTAGTAACCAGATATTAAATAGCTAATATATGCCTGAAATTGTTTCACAATGGAGAAATGACACAAAATAAAATAATAGAGGCTTCCTTCTCTTATATAGCTCATAACTTAGTTGAAAAGAAATAAATGCATGAGAAAATAAAAGACTAAGTAATTTCAAATAGTGATTAATATTATGAAACTCACAAAGAAACTGGTGGTGTTGTCATTGTTTGTATTTGAACTGAGAAATGAATGATGCATGGAAGCTGATTAAGTGAAGATTTCCATGTCTGCAAAGGTAAAATCTTTGGGCCACCCTCACCTACAAATGGATGCAACACACTCAGACAGTATTTTCATCTTACTCTCTGCATTCCAGTTGTAAACTATAATTTCTCAAACTTAACAAGTTGCTTGCCTAAGGAATGTGCTGTCCTCTTCTAGTTTTCTCTCCTCCCACTTCATCTGTACAAGGATCATCCTTTCTCCAAACTCATCCACAGTGTTGAAATGTCACCACCTCCAAGGGACTTTCCATAGCCAGGTCCTGTAAATACCACTCGTACTTCAAGAAACTCCTGACCTCACCCTGTATTCCTCAACATGATAACCATTTTAAAAAATAATTAAAGTTAAATAAAATTGAACTTTTTAGCAACATCATTGAGATTTTGAATTCTCAATAGTCCCATCTGATACCATATCAAACAGAACAGAATATTTCAATCTCTGCAGAACATTTTATTGGTCTTTGTGCTTTAACCTGCTTTATCCCCTACTGAGCACTTGTTATCACAGGGTTGAGTTTATTCACTTGTTTTCTTTCCCTATTTAAAAATCTATGAAGGTAAGCCACTTTAATACTGCATTTTTATTTTATATATCCTAAGTGCTTTGAATTCACTCATTTCATGAATTAATGAAACCAACAATAGTCTTACTATAAGACAATGAGTTAGGAGAATGACCATCTATGGTGCATTAGCCTTGTCTATTAACATTTTTAGTTGTTAATTTTTTAATGTTTAAATTTTTAAAAAATGTAATGAGCTCTTTTGTTGTGAAAAATTGTAGACTCACATAGTTTTGATCAATTTTGTACAATATCTCCCTTCACTCTCAGGAGTCTCCTGGATATTTAATATGGTCTGTCACCTTAGCTAAGGGACGAGATAAGGATAGAGAAGTAAGCAGGAGAAAGAATATGTAGACCCTATAGAAGTATGGATTTAGCCCTATAAAATAGAGGACTTATTTTAACTTATTTTTAACTGCAGTGGGAAACTATTGAAGGGATTAATGCAGAAGTGGACTTATTTTAAAGTGAAGTTATCATACTCCTTGGCAAAAAAAGACAAAAAAAGCCTACAGAGAACAGCAGCATTACAGTTTATGTGTAGATGTCCCCCAGGGCCTCATGACCTCATAATGGAGCTTTTGAGTAATAATTAAATCATAGGAGGTAATACTCAATAAATGAATCTGTCCACTGCTGAGTTTAGAGCTAAATGTGGCATTGGGAGCTGAAGCCTGATTGGAAGAGGTGGGTCACTGGGGCCGTGGCCTGGAATGTTCTATCTCCTTCCCTCCTCCCTTGATCCCTTTCCCTACTTCCTTCCACCATACCATAGGCTCACTCTCCTCTGCCACGCCTCACCTGACTGCTGACTGTGGAGTAAAACCTCTACAAACTGTGAGCCAAATGAATGTCCCCTTTAAATTGTGGATTTCAGGTACTATATTTCAAGGACAAGAAAGTAGCTAAGACAAAGAGCTTCCCAAAAAGTTTGACTATGAGAAACTCCACCAAAAGACTTATAGATTTAATAACAGAATTCGGTAGCATAGCTGGTTTGGTCAATGCTCAATAATCAACAGCATTCCTGTACACAAATAACAAACTCACTGAGAGAGAAATTAGGAAAACCGCACCCTTCACAACAGCATCAAAAAATGAAATACTTAGGAATCAATCTAACAAAGGAAGTAAAAGATCTATACATTAAAAGTGATTGTACTCTGAAAAATAAAAAGAAATGAAGGTAACAGAAAATGGAAAGATATTCCTTGCTCATGGGTTGAAAGAACAAACATAGTAAAAACGGCCATACTGCCAAAATTAATATACAGATTTAATGCAATCCCAATCGAAATACTATTATCATACCTCACAAAACTAGAGAAAGCATGCTTAAAATTCATTTGGAATCACAGGAGATCTAGAATACCAAAAGCAATCCTAGGCAAAAAATGTTAAGCAAGGGGCATCGCAATCCTTGATTTGAAATTGTACTACAAAGTCACTGTGATTAAAAATAGCATCGTACTGACAGAAAGTCTGGCCATAATGTGTGTTGCCCCAGATAAAATGCATCAAGTAGCATAAATGGAAGTGACAAAACAAAACTTGAGGCTTCACCTATACACAAGATCAAGTCACAGGGGCTTTAAAGGACACAGAGAATATTTGGGACTTCAGAATAGTAGCAAACTGGAAACGAAATATAAACTGAGAAACAATGTCACTGACTTTGCCCTTCCAAGAGGTTACTTTGGAGACAGTAAAGAGAAAGGAATATACATAGTCCAGCAAAAATGGAAGGCAGTAAGTGCAGTTAGATGGCCTTAGATAGCCCACCTAAGAGCAGTTAATAGCATAACTTAGTGCTACTGAAGTTAGGTGAAAAGCCATGGAGCATAGGTATTTAGAGTTATAATACATGAGTCTGAATGCCTAGTTATTTGTGGAACATAATGGTCATTTATTTTCAGTTGAATGACTTCATGACTGTCGGTACAGTATAGTCACACAGGGAACTTGGAGGGAATAAAGTTGAAAGGGAAGGTGTGGTTTAGTTTGAGTCAAGTTTCATTTTAGCCACCTGCAACACATCAACAAAGAAATGTCTAATAGACAGAGAAAAAGGAGTAATGAGAGAAAAGAAATAGAGATACAAATGTAACTGGAGGCAGGTAGCTGCTAAAAGAAGAGTCATCTTCTCCCTTAGACGTGGCATCCTTCCAAATTAACAGTTTTAAAAATGTAGCCGAGGCCACTCAGCCTGTTTATATTTCTCAAATGAATGAAGTATTTATCAAAGAGAGAAAGTGATTTGTTAAGAGCCAGGTAGGCAATAAACAGCATTGGGAGAGAGAGAGAGAGAGAGAGAGACAGAGACAGAGACAGAGACAGAGACAGAGACAGAGACAGAGACAGAGAGACAGAGAAAGGGAGAGAGAGAGAGAGACTTTTCAGTCCAGAGAGAGTTCCAGCATATTTATGCTATACTGTACGTCTAATTATTGTGCAGCATTGACACCACAAAATAAAATGACATCTTAGCTTACTGTAATTACATGTAAAGATTCTCTGATTTTTAAAAGATAACATTATACCTATGGATTTGTACAGGAATACTGTGTGATTATGATTAATTCCACTGTCTAAAAGTTCCAGTCATTGCTGGGTTATTAATTAGTTTAATGAAGCATTCATGTAGATTGAAAATATGATATTAGTAAGATTTTAAATTTAGAAATCAATGTATCATTAACAAAATATTGCCCTATCTATAGGCATCCCTAGACTAATTGCCTAGAATGAAAGAAGCAATATCCCAAATACTAGAAAATATTTAGACTCATGTAGTACACTTTTAAAAATATATTTTAAAGAAATATATTTTATTTGTGTAGGAAATATAAAATTATTCTGAATGTTTCTCCCTTAGGCTCTAACAAGCCTGCAATATCGTCCATTTCATTCTTAATCTTTGTGATAATGGAAATATTTGAGACACTTAACTATAACATAGTAACATGCATGCATAGATATACCAAAAAAATTAGTTTCCAAAGCGGTGCATTTTTTCCTATGAATTAGCCTAGAATTTTTATTAATGAATGAATATTCCATCATGTTCTTAAGTATGAGAAGATCCAGAATTAATGTCACTACCTTAGAAACTTCAAAAATGAAGCCAGGAAGGGAGTTTAGGGATTACTGAAAGACTATTGTCATATTTGCAATCTCATTTTTCATATCTTCCTGCCATCACTACATCCTAGACACACTGCTCTTTGTATTTCTTGAGCACAGTCAGCTTTTTAAACTGTACTTTCTGTTTCCTCTGCCTGTCATGCTCCTTTTGCAGACTTTTCCATGGGAGACCATTTTCATCCTTTCAGCATTTGCTTGAACATCACCCTAAGTAATCAGATCTCTTTCATTCTTACTCCCATCCACTCGCTACTCCAGTTTTACTTATTTTTGTGGTGCTTACCATTTTCTGTCTAGTAGGAAATTACTTTACTTACCTCTTCTCTCCTACTAAAGTGGACAGTCCCTAAAAATAGGGACCTTGCTTGTTTTGTTCACAGCTTTATCCGCAGTGATTAGCCTCAGTACCTCATGAATAATAAGGCTCCATAGGTAATTTTAAATAAATATATCTAATACATATCCTTTGGATATAATCATCTGTGGCATACTAACCAATAATAGTACAGAGCTTGCTTATTTGAAGTCAAGACCTCTTTTTATCATATATACTCTATCTTATCTCAAATGGGACTCTGAGGGCATTTAAATCCTTTTGAAATCAGTAAACAATTATAATAATAACATGACAGAAAAGACTTATTTAACACCAGTTAAATGTCAAGTATTAAACTGTTTTTCATGCTTTAGCATATTTAATATTTACAATAACTTTGCACCAGAAAATATTTAGAGAAGTTGAGGAAAAGAAGGGGAACAAAGGGGGAAGAAAAGTATGAGGAAGGGAGACTCAGACTTCAGTAATTTCACATAGCTGGGATTTTTTTATTATTCCAAACCCTGATTATAGTCATTTTCTTACGCTGCATTCTGTAAACTTTACAAAATATTTTAATGAACTTTGAAGGGAAATGCTATGCTCCAAGAGCAGCAAAGCCCAGGACAAAAAAACTTACAGCAAAATAAAATTTTTATTCGTATTCTCTGCAAATCAAAATGTGATGACAACATTGGCAGGGGCCTTTACTGGGTCATATCATATTGATCACTGGACCACTAGGCAGCTGGAGAGGCCCCTGAACTGAGGCTTACTGATAGATTGCCTATCACTATAACTCCTCACGTGTCTAATGGAGAAGTGTCAGCCTTTGGGACCCAAGGATAAAAAGATTAATAAAATTCGCAAGCTCATATTTCATATGCATTTTTCACCCAAAAAATAAATCCAAATCCTGCATTCATCAAATTGATTTTTCTGTGTGTTAATGTCAGAATTTACAGATTTCCTTTCAAGGTCTTCAAAAGTCCCTAAATGTCATGATAAATAATAGACTTACAGATTATTTAATTTAGAAAAAAAGAGCGCTTCTCCCTAAGCTCTTATTTGAACAACAGATCCATTGGTTATTTTCAGGGTTGGAAAAGCTTTAAAATTAGAAATATTCTTTCTCCAGACTGAAGGGCAAACAAGTGGGAATGTATTTAATATTGGGTTATTTTTAATTAAAGTTAAATGGAAGCATTTAAGTTTACTAAAATATTTGCATTGATATTGATTTTGTAGTATGTTGAGATTTTTACAATATCTAATAACAAATAATATAATATATTAATATTAAACAATTTAATATATTAACTCCCTCTTTTATAATCATAGCACCTTTAAACTAACAAGATGTATTTCCTCCTTAAAGAGAATAGGTTCCAACTACCTCTTGCGAATAAAATCTTCTGTTTACTTGGTAATAAAGTTTTCTATTTATCTAGATATTTACTTAGATGTAGTTAGGGCAGAAGTGTATCATATACAGGAGGGTTGTATTTGCTCTCTCCCTGGGTAAACTTGGAAGAAATATGTAAGCTCCTGGTTCCCCAGTTTGTGATATGTGAGAGCACAGAGCTTGAAGTGATGGGTTCAAAGATGACTCACTCTCTCAGGTGGCCTTAACTCTGGACCTGAGGACTGCCTCTTCTTATTCCATGAAAGGTCTTTGAAGCAATTCAAAAGGTCAGGAGAACACTGAAATGTATTTCAAATACATGTGTCTATGCATTACCACTTTTTTAAAATCTGGGTTAGGAGGGAAATTTTTTGCTTCACTGTAGTCTAAAAAGCGTTATGACAACTCTTTCTGCTCCATTTTTTTAAATTTTAAAAACCAAAACAGAAAAAAAAGGATAGAAATGATACAGAATTTCAAAAACAATAGTAGGAAATTAACACTAGTTAATATATTGCATATTGTTATCTTAGAAGTAGTTGGTCAGGTTACAAGATCTAGGCACAAAAAATGATCACACAGTCAAACAATGAAAGGAAAAGATTTTATGTATGTAAGTATGCATATATAAATGTATGTATGTATTTATATGTATGCAAGATAGATAACTATACTACTAATCTCTGTTAGTTCATCAATAAGAAAAGTTTATCCTGCTCTAATTGTAAAAGTTACTCTCTAACTCCACCTTGAGATTCTGTAACTTAGAGGGGTTAAGAGAACATAGTTGGAAATGAAAATCATGGATTTCCTCCCAACTTTTCAAAATACTAATTTGCTAATCTTGTACCAGTTACATAATGTCTTTTTATGGATATTCTTTAAAAAGATAATGTAACCTTCTAAATAGATTTCTTTAAAAGTTTAAGTAAGATTTACATAGGCAATATGCCGAGTACATTATGACCAATTGATGCTATTTTTATTCATGTATTTAAATAAAATTTTCATAAAATCATATCACGTGTTTACTTTAGTAAGACATAAGTAGAAAATAATAGTTTTTTGGAATGAATAAATGAGTGAATTAATGGAAAACACAAAGGCTTTTTTAGTAAGCAGCCCAGTAAACTAACTAACCTTGATCAGCATGAAGCATATGTCACCTTGTAAAAAGAAAGAAGTGTTAGATGAAAGAATTGGAAAAAGAATGAAGAAGTGTTAGATGAGAACAATGATGGAAACACTTGGCCATTTCATCTTTATGTCAATCTTTTCCCTAATGACAAAGCCATCTTCCAATCTTTCCATATAAGCAATATCTTAGAATTATTTTTGTTTCTTTATTTGATCTCACAAGGACATATTCTTCAAATCCTTAACCTAAATGTATTGACTGGAAAGTGATTTTTAAATAGCTAAAGTGAATCTCCCCAGCTTGTACTTTATTTTCAGCTTTGATTTCCTCATTCAGAATACTGAATATAGGTGTTGTGCAGACACATTAATATCTACAAAAAAGTGAGGATAGAAAAAAGTGTGAATGCATGTATTGTTCTTGTAGACTAATTGCAGCACTGTTGCTACTATTTCAATTATTAGTAGTAAGTATTTAGCAGACATCTGTTAACACTGGGATTGTAGGCAGCCTTATTCTCTAACAGCTGGAGATTTGAAATAATGATCTCTGAATACTAAATTCACCTTTGAAGTGCTTCTTGTATTCAAACATTCTGAAGCATTTCTCATACTTCTTAATTATTGCAGATTTGAGACATAGCTTGATATATTAGAAAGAGCCAGACACAAGGTGGCCTTATTTCTAGTATCTGCTCTTCCTCTAATTAGCAGTGAGGTTTCTGAACAACCTTTAAAACCATGACTTGACTCCCTTGTGCATAAAATGAAGGGTGAGAGGTAAAATGATGTATTCCCAATTCTCACAAAATTGCTCCTTTTACATCAGCCTGGAGAAGTCAACATTTCTTTCAAGGATTAACCTAAAAAAAATAGCAAAAAAATGCTAATATCACTGTTTGTACCCATTAAAGCCAATCCTCATGCTATCTAAATAAGAAAAAAGTGTCAAGGTATATGCACCTGATCAATTACTTTTTTATTTATTTTTATTTTTATTCATTTATTTTTATTTATATTCATCAATCAAATATTTGATAAACATTGACTATGCAACAGCTCTAGGACCCAGAGAAAAAAGCTGTACAAATCCCATTCCCCATGAACTCATAATGCAAGGGATTTAGTGATTTAAGAATAAAAGTGACAGCAGCATGGCGGCACAAAAGCCCACATCCTCCTTCCCCAAACAGAGACACAAATTTCACAACAGTACAAGAACAAATCTTCCTTGTGAGAAATGTAGAAAATATTTGAGTTCCAAGTACTTTTATTTTTATTTTGGTACCAGGAATCAAACTCAGGACCTTGCACTTAGCAGGCAGACACTGTGCTGATGAGCTAAAACCCCAGCCCTGAGTCCCTTGTATTTAGCTAAGTGTGAAATGAGCATATCTAACCCAATAAAACATTTAGGGTGACAACTTACATTTGTCCCCTCAGCTTAGTGTAACGCAATTTGGAAAAAGATTGCATCCCCTGGCTTTGCCCTTTGGAGGGAAAGAGAAGACTGATACTCACATTGAATGTGCAGAATTTCCACCCAACATCAACAAAATGCACATTCTCCTTAAACATGCATGAAACATTCTCGAATATAGGAGGTCATGTTTGATCCTAAAATAAGCTTTAATAAACATAAGAATATTGAAGTGATACTATCTTTTTACACACAATAGAATGAAACTGCAAATCAGTAGCAAAAGGAAAACGTGAAAATTCACCAATAAGTAGAAATTAAATAATACACTCTTGAATAATCAATGAGTCAAAGAAGAAATCAAATAGAAAATTTTTTTAAAAACCTTGAGAAAAATGAAAATAGAAACACACCAAAACTTACAAAGTTGCAGCAAAGGCAGTACTAAAAGAGAATATACTTGTACTAAAAGAGATGAAAGATATTAAATAAAGACTAAATTGTTCACTGTAAGAAACAAAAAATTTTTATAAAAGTAAGATTAAGCCCAAGGATGGAGACTAAAAACCATAACAAAAATTAGAGCAGAAATGAAACCAAGAAGAAAAAAACAATGATGAAAGTAAACAATACTAGGACTTGTGATTTTTAATAAGATGAACAAAATCAATGTCTTTAGCCAGAATAGCTCCTGATTAGTAGGAATCAGTCTAAGAGAGTCATCATCCCACAACAACAAAAAGATGGGGGCGATGGGTTTCTGCCCATTTCAAATTTACCAAATTATCATGGTGGTGGTCCAACATGGTCAAAGAGGCAAAAACAACAGCATATCAACTTTCTCTTTCATCTCCCCTCAGCTCAAAATAAACTTCCTGTTTCTTCTTTTGCACATGCCAATGCTCCTCCAATCAGCTGCTAATATGTCAACTGACCCCCTCCCAAACTCCACCCCTGGCCAGACTTAATAAAAGCCCAACCACTCCTTTGTTTTGTTCAGAGGAAACTTGCACTCTTTTGCATCCCTCCCTTGCCCACGATAAAGGCCTCTCCCTCTCTCTCTCTCCCTCTCTGTGTCTCTCAACTGTGCCAAAAAACAAAACAAAACAAAACAAAAAAACTAACAGGGGCACCACAAGCATAGTCACAATGAGTTACGGTCAGTGACTGGTAAAACATGATAGAATAATTAGATGTAAATTAAAACAGCAAGTGTAGTGTGACTAGGATGGATCACGTTGAAAATCCCCAGGTGACTGATTAACTTTCTTTTGGTCCTACCTGTTCTTTTTGCCATTGTTTCTCTGCACACGTTTGAGATTCTGCTGTTTGTATGAAAGAATGCTGCATTGCTGGAAGAGCACTTGGACCACTGGCAATTAACACTGCACTAGCTTTGGCCATGTAGTAAAGTCTAGATATTCCAAACAGAAATTCTTTCCTCTAACCCCAAGGCAAATGATGTGTGTCAAACTGTATTAAAAGGATTCTGAGACACCATAGATAGTTGTTTTAAGTGCTTAAGACAACTGGATGTAAAAGTGGGTGCCCATTCTAATACCACCAACATGCATGCCAGTAGTGGAGAAAAGACCTATACCCATTAGAATTGGAGCAAGTGGTATAGCCCTGTGGGATATTTGATGATGTGGGGATGAAAATGAGGTTTGTAGCCCTGTTGTGATTTGGGTTTTAGTATGAAGTGTGACTTGTGGTGCTACCACTGCCAGAGTGTAGGAGCCCTGCCATATCAGTGCAAGACAGGCAAATGTTCCTTTGCCACAGACAAAGAACTGTCTGTGGGGTGGGAAGATGGGAACTGAGGTGTCCAATATGGAGTGCAGATGCATGCAAGAGGCTAGAGTTCCTACCTTAGGGGCAGACCCAAGAGAATTAGGGTAATACATGCAAGGGAGACTTTATGGTCATAATTGTCTTGGAGCTAGGTTTAGTGGGCCAATAATTTTGGCTTATGGATTAGTTTGAAGTGTAGAGATGTTTAGAGTGACTGGATAAGCCATATACAGGTCTTGCTAAAAAGGCAGGCAGAGACAGCAGTCTGAAAGATCAGTAGCATTGGGTATCTGAAGAACAGTCTTTGAAAATTGGAAAGTGTTATTAAGGAGTTGAGGTATGGATAGTGAAATGGGGGTGTGATGAGAAGGTGAAAATGAGAGCAGGAAATCAAGACAGAGAGGTTGCATGTTGGGGAGTAGTCTCTTGTGAAGGATTAGAAACATCTTTATATCACTCTCAAGATAGAATCAGAGGGTCTGGGGATTTAGCTTAGCCGCATAAGCACCTGCTGGCAAGCGCAAGGTTGTGAGTTTGATCCCCAGTACAAAAAAAAAAAAAAAAAGATAGGATTGAAAACCCCGTGCTTGACTTCTTGGGAGGATCAGAAATGACTGTGAATGAAGAATGATAAAATGTAGGGTGTAAGTGTACCATGAAAGGTGAGCTGAGTTATGGGTAATATTTAGATAAATATGGCTATCAGAGCTTGTCCAAAAATCATTTATTGGCCTTATACTATTGATTCACAGCCCCAAAAGGGATGGTAGAAGGATGACACACAGTAACAAGGTTGATAGTTGGGGTTTTCTGGACCTAAGTACAATGCCAGTCTGGCAGCCATGACCTCGCATTTGTTCTGACCAGTAGCGCTCATGACTGAATGTAAAGAACACCATAAAACATCAGGTGTAAAAGTGCTTAAGGTCCAGTTTTGTTTTTGTTTTTGTTTTTAGCTACTATGGTAGGATGGGGACCAGCTGATCCTCCTTGTTTGGTAAGGTAGAAATTATAAACAGAAGGTGGAGATGGCTGTAACAGTGTTACTCCAAGTGGGAGGAAAGCACAGATTATGAAGAACTTCATGTTGGGTTTTGTGAGGGTGTTTAGCAGAGACAGTTGAAAGCAGAGCGAATTAGGAATTTTTAGTGAGATGAAGACGAGTGGAGGACAGAAGATGTGATGCCCACTCTGGGTGTGAGAGTTGGGGGTCAGAGTTGTTGGGGTTGTCAGGGCACCATTTAGCCCTGTGATGTGGAACCAAGAAGAGAGGCCAGTGACCTTGATTGCCATTGGTGTTGTGAGGAAGAACAAGTGCAGTCCTGTCCACCTGGGCTGTAGTGCAATGGGCTTAAAAGATTTGAGATATATTAGATCTCCAGGAGTCATAG
>RJWM01009098.1:0-69535 GCA_004363535.1 Dasyprocta punctata
GGAAGCGGGTCAGGAAGGAGCACAGAACTTCAAGGTTCAGATAGGCAGTTCTCTGCCCACAGGGGAAACCGGTTGATTAAAACCAGCCAGCGATCCAGTGTCGCGGGAGCTATGTAGACACTCTGATTTAATGACTGTGCAGATTTTTGTTCTTAATTCTATTGTTATTTGGTAATTGCAGTTATTGTAATTTTGCACTTGGTTGTATTTGGACCACCCCAGGTTTTTTCTTCTCTCTTTCTAGCCTGTTTTATTTTTCTTACTTACTTTTGGTTCTTGGTATTAGTTGGCTATAATAAGGGTTTCCCCACTGAACTGCTCCCTCTTTTAGTATGTCTTCCCTCCTCCATTTCAACTCTGGCCCTGCCTTACTCTTAGTCCTTCTCCACATTACGTCATCTCCTTGCCTCCACCTATCTAGTAGCACAAATATAATAGGAGACAGTAGAAATGCATTAGAGAATAAGAGTAAATCAATGCTATAAATTAAACAGTACCATTTAAGGGTATGTGGAGGTAATCCTTAACAAAACTGGACTTAGAGGAACCAAACAAAGTTACCCACAAACATATTAACAGGTACTGACAACCTCATAGCCTCCCTCAATCTCTAAATACATCTGCACACATCCTCTTACCTACACAAGTACTTACTCCAAACCCCTCAAAACCAGCCATTCTCCCTAGCTATAAAGTAATTCCAACAGAGTCTGACTTCTTGTCTGTTTTCTTTTTACCTATTGACATTTTTCTTACCTTTGTGTCCTCCCACCAACACACACACACCTGCTTTATCCTTCCTCTCCATGCCCACCACAGCCCACATCCCAGGACAATATAGTCCATATGGGCATTGACAAAAGGTGCAATTATCGAAGCAAGTTTTAATGTTTTATGATTGATGTATGTTTGGTAATTGTCTCCTTACAACATATTGACAGGACCCATCCTGATTAAATTGAGTGGCATGAAGGGCAGAATGATATGTCTGGACAAATAAAACCACAAACATCATGGACTAGCAGAGACCTCTGTAGTGGATTTTAATCTGTCAAGTGTTACAGCACATGGCAGGAAGAAAGAGAGAGAGACAAAATAGGAGTAGAGCAGGGATCTGGGTTGACCAGTTGTTTATGGGGAACAAAAGAGCACAAGCTCCCAGAACCTTGTTATTTACTCATTGAGAAGAATGGTGAGGGAATTGTGGTGGATGTGTTAGATGAGTGGCAAGGCTGGCAAGGCTTGTAACAGAGGGAACAAAGCATTCTTGTGCAAGGGACAGGAAAAACCAGATTTAGGTTGCTGTTAATGAGTAACCTCCTTTGTAACCAATTTTGGGAAGAAATTTTCCTCTGGAGTCATGCAGGCCTCAGCAGAGACATCATCTCATATCTTAGCTCCATGGTATCACAGCTCATTTATCTGAGCTCAATCATGGCCGTTAATGATAAACAATGCTAGACCATCATCAAATGTCTGCTTTCATGAAGATACAGACACAACCTTGGCCAGACACACTAATTAAACTGAAAGCTAATTTAGGGAAGTCACCTCTGTACAGCCTGCCCTGCTCACAAGTGAGCACAATCATACTTGGGTCTGGGGGAGGGCGATGTGGTGCTCCTCCATACTGGGCTACAATCTAAAGGGGTCCTCATACAATCAACAAACTCCTCTCAATCTATTTGACTTCCAGCCTCAGCACCAAAAAATTATATGTATATAAAATTATATATATATAAATTATATATACATATATAAATTACATGTGTAAATAATACAGATAAAATTATATATATACATAGGGTTGTGTCTGTGTGTGTAGATATTTACACACAGTGGAGTACTACTCCACCATAAAAAAGGATAAACTTGAATCATTTGTAAGACAGTAGATGCACCTTGAGACCATAATGTAAAGTGAAATAAATCAGACACAGAAGTTTATTAGCTCATGGTTTCCCTTATATGAGAAATTTAAAGTGTACAAAAAGGAAAAATAATTGGAGGCAGGGAGTTAGATCTTTTGGAAATGGAAAGAGGACATAGAGATGGAGCAGGGGAGGGAGAGACAAAATAAAAATGAAGGCATGTCACGTCCATTTACCAGCTCCCCATGATATATGTAATCATTGTGTACTGAAAACAAGTACTAATAAAAATTCTAAAAAATTTAATACAGTGACCCAAGTCTACTTAAGTGGCAAGACTGCAGCAGTGTTCATGATGTGTTCCCCTCAGCTGGAATCACGGTGAAAGGTGAATGTACCCGGGTGGAATTCATTTCTAAGAAAACCTTTGTTTGTTCCACCTTTGTTTGATCCTCAGACCCAACTGCTGTGAAAAACATTTGGTTGTAATGCTTATAATTTTTAAAACCCAGATGTCAGTCCGCTTAGGGGGCCCAAGGGAAATTTTTACAGGTGAGGCCCAAGGTTAAACAATGCATGTGTGCAAGACATCAGCAACAGCAGGCAGCATGGAGCAGAGCATAGTGCCAGAGTAAGAGTGCAAGAGAGCAAGAGCCACCTGAGTCTTTATTGTATAATTCTTATACAGGATGTTATCTCATGTTTACATTCTTACATAGTGCTGTAACCAGTGTATGTGTGTTGATCTGTGCTTAGTCATGGTTACATAACTGTATTCCACTGTGCACTTGTGTGAAACAAGTAGGGTCATGTCCTCAGGTGTCCTTAGACTCCCTGAGCTTTGAAGCAGTCTGAGTGGTTCCCTACACAAGGGAAATTTTTATTTCATGAATTATTAGGCCATTGTAAATTGAAATGTGCTTCAAGAAACCCATACACTTTTTCGTTAAGCACAGTTAGATGTATTTAGGAATCCACATGTGTGGGTTCAAAGAGTGAGTTTGAAGCAGGATCTGGGATGTTCTGCCACCTCTTCCACACCCCACACTCAGCACAGTGGCTCCCCTAGGGAGGATGAGCCTCGGGGATGCCATGGTCAATCATGTAGAAGCCATGCTCTTCAATAGCCCTGTACAGCGTGATGTACTTGGAGGCCAGCCTCGTCCTTGGGACCACATATTGCTCTGTGAACTCAGTCTTGTCCAGTTGCTCCTTGCCCTCAGTGGCCAGAATGCAGTTAATGAATGCAAGGGAGTAGCTGTAGCAGTTGTAGTGGTCTTCTTCATACCTTCCAGAACAGGGCACAGAGAAGAAAAGGCTGAGATGATTTTATTGACTTATTTGAGAGAGGGGCACAAGCTGGCCTGGAATTCCTGGGCCAAAGGGATCCTCCTGCCTCAGCCTCCCCAGTATCTGGGACCTCAGATACATGCCACCACAACAGGCTCCTGAGAAGGCCCAGGAACGGGCCATGAAGCTACGAAAGGACTTTCCTAACGGGACTTGGTTCTCAGCTGTGGAGCTTGGAGAGATGCAGTTATAAGGGACAACTGGCATCTTTAGCTACATACTGTGGGGGGACAGGTAGGAGACCCTCCCAGAGGGTTCAGGATGAAGTTGTGGGAAATTGTGCACTGGGAGAACTGGAGTGGGATTCTAGACTTTAAGAGTGGAATACTATTTTTTTTTTGGTACCAGGGATTGAACTCACAACCTTGTGCCTGCCAGGTAGGCGCTTAGGCCACTGAGTTAAATCCCTGGGATGGAGTGGAATACTATCTAAATTTATGATCTTCCACGGCACCTAAACTGATCAAAGAGAAGCCTAAGAAACCTTGAAATCTATAAGTAGTCTACATATCCTCTAAAGTGTTGAAGGAGAATGGAATTGAGAAATTAATTGCAAAATTGCTAAAAATAAAAAAATGAGATCTTTAAATATTTTTACATTTTAAACATTGCTTATGTTTTAAGAGTGAGTTTGTTGTATATGTGTAAAAGTACCAATTAAACAGACTAATTACCAGGGCAATGCTCTTGTGATAGTTCATCCTAATTGTCAATTTGACCAGACTGAGATATGTCTGGAGAGGGGACTGGATCATGGGGCACTGTATTTGTGGATTAATCCTGGTGTCCACAGCTGAGTGTGTTGTGAGGAGGTGGGGCCTGGTCAGAGGAAATGGTCCCTACTGGGCCTTTGGAGAGTGCACCCATCACTGTCATTCTTTCCAAGCTGTTCTGCTTCTGGGCTACCATGAGGCAAGCCATAGTCCTCTGCTAGACTCTTCCACCATGATGGCCATGCTTTGGAGCCAACTGACCATGGACTGCACCCTCTGAAACTGAGCAAATCAAACTTTTCCTCCTTTACACTATGAGTGTAAGATATGGTGTCTCAGCAACTAGGAAGTCAACCAAAACAGCTCTGATCACCTGTTCTTAAGTGCAGGGGCTGGGGACGCAGCTCAGTGTTACCGTCCCCAGAACCACCAAAAAATAAAAAATAAAAAACAAAAAACAAAACAAAAACCCAAAGCTGAGTCTTCACTGTGTGTATACTGATCCCTGCAGAAAACCTGAAGCATGCTACCCTGCCACTTGTCCCCATGGTGCTACACACAGCCAGTCTAACAACAGAGTCACCCACATACCTGTGTGGCAGCCAGGCCCCATGGGCAGAGAAGTCCTCCAAGTACCTGTCCCACTGGTCCTGCAGTCCCAGCATGCCAGGTTGCAGGAGTGGCACAGCCAGGCTCTGCTCCCAGCCCGTCCTGTCCCGCCGCACACCACATCTGTCATAGTTGTACACAACTCCTGCAGACAGAGCCAGCAGCCTTCAGGAGGCATGCATCTGCAGGGAGAACCCAGCAAAGGACAGCAGCCACCCTGGGATTGTCTGTAGTGGACAGCAGGGTTACACCTTCCTCATGTCACCATGGACAGGGGCAGGTGTAGGGATGAGAAGTAGCATCTCTCTAGTGAGAGCAGGGCGGTCATGTGGACTCATCTTCCCCCACACATCTTAGCAGCACAGCCTTTCCTTCAGGGACCACAGTTCTTGCTCTGCCTGCTGTCACATTACTCCCAGGAAGTGGGAGACAGTTTGGAGCTGGGGTGCAGCTCAGTGGCAGAGCACAGTCTTAGGAGACTTGAACCCTAGGTTCATTCCAACCAGGAAAGACAGACTTCTAGACTGGCTCTCCTCTTGGTTTGGGCCAAACTGAGAGCAAACTCATTCCCTCCTTCACCATCATTTCTTTTTGTTGGCAGGCTACCAAATCCAGTCAGTTGGAATCCCCAGATCAAGCCTCTAGCTGGGGTGTGTCCCTGACATTTTATGGTGTAAACGAGGCATGGTGACACTGGGCAGGCTGAGGCAGGAGTGCAAGTTCAACACCAGCCTACCCAACATCACAAGACACAGAGACAAGAGAAAAATAAAAATGGATGGTACAGCCAGGCATGGTGGTGCACACCTATAACCCCAGCACTCAGGAGGCTGAGGCAGGAGGATTGCCATGAGTTCCAGGCAAGTCTGGGCTACATAAGCAAGCTCAAAGCCAGCCTGCACTACACAGTGAGACCCTGTCTCCAAACAAAACAAAACAAAACAAACAACAGCAGAAAAAGGTGGTACAATTGACTGCACATGGGGATACGAGTTTTAAAATGTGGTTCTAGGTTTCAGTTTAGAGAGTTGGTTTGTTCAGGGGAAAAAAAGACTATATCTAGAGGCCTGCACTGCTTCCTGGAAAGGCTCCACCTAGGCCCTTCTGCTACTGAGGACAATGCTGGCTCTCAGGCTGCAGAGTCTGTGCTCTCAGAGTTGTACCCTCAGCTCCTATATTTACATCCCCAGCCCTTTTCATTTTCAGACAGGGTCTTTCTAAATTGCCCTGGCTGCCCTCGAACTTTTGATCCTCCTGCCTCAGCCTCCCAGGGTGCCATGTTTACAGGTGGGTACAACCACATCTGGCTCCTATTTTTCTTTTCTTTTTTTAAGTGAGCCCTGTTAGGCCCCCTACACATGTTGAGGAGTTGTATCTCAATTAATTCCTGTAGCCAGGGATGTGGGAACACATGCTACTGGGTTGCCGTGGGTTTGGGGAATTGGGCCTGGGCCCAGAATCTGATTTGGGGGCCAGATGTCGTGGCACATGCCTGTAATTCCAGCACTGGGAAGGCTGAAGCAAGAGGATTGCCAAAAGTTCCAGGCCAGCCTGGACTACATAGTGAGCTTAAGGCCAACCTGGACTTCATAGTGAGACCTGTCTCAAACAAAAAACAAAACAAAACAAAACTCTGATTTGGACACAGGAAGTGAGATCTTAGGCAACTCAACCCCTCTGGATATCTGTTTCTTCTCCCTTCCTTAAAACCCGAGGGAAAGTGTGCAGGTTTGTGAGGCTCTTTAATGAGAAAACACTGCTGCTTTTGAGGCGCTGGGGTGTAGCGCATGGTACCCCAGAGCCCAGCCTCTGCACGCAGCAGCCCTGGCTCCACCCCAGCACCAGGAAGGAGTGAGGCTTCCGTACAGGCAGTGTGGGTGTAGCTGACCCGCCTCAGCCTGCAGGAGGAGAATCAGGGCACTGAGGAATCACCAGCTGAACACGACTGAGAACTCAATGCCTCTAAAAATGCTGCTGCCCTCTAACTCAGGACTGCATGTATGTACGTATGTATGTATGTATTGGTAGCGGGGATCAAACTCACAACCTCACATCGGCCAGGCAGGCGCTTAGGCCACTGAGCTAAATCCCTGGTCCACTGCATTTATTTTTAAGCTAGAAAAGAAAATGAAAATGTACTCACCATTTGTGTTAGTTATCCCAACATGAAGATCAGACCTTCCATCATACTCCCTGAAAGAAACAGGTATTATTTTTTCTTTTATGAAAGAGTCTCTCCATTGCTGGGGCTGA
Organism: Dasyprocta punctata; assembly: GCA_004363535.1. NCBI lineage: Eukaryota > Metazoa > Chordata > Mammalia > Rodentia > Dasyproctidae > Dasyprocta > Dasyprocta punctata. The sequence continues at coordinate 6,797 of RJWM01009098.1, forward strand.
TCTCAAATCCTTAGGCTCAAGTGATCCTCCTGGCTCAGCCTCCTTAGCAGCTGGGACAATGAATGTGCACCATTGCATTGCTGTATTGTTTGTCTGGTGGATATATGCTTGATATTATGCCTTCATATTTAAAATAAGGGAGTGGGGTGGGGCCAGGCCCTGCCACCAAACCAGGTGAGCAGAAACTGAGTTTGAAACCTGGCTGAGTGACCATGCATCTGATGTAGGAAATGCTCCCACAGCACTGCCCAAATCCGGCACTCTAAAAACCAGCCCTGCTGGAATATGAATTCGGAATTCACCTGACTTCCACAGGCCTGCCTGGAAGTTGGTTAGAGCTGCTGCTGCTGCTGCTTATTGTTATTATTATTATTATTATTATTTTCAGTATGGGGATTGAACCCAAGCAGTGTTGAACAGTTCTTTCCAAAATTTCATTTTGAGACAAGGAAGTTCTTGCTAAATTGCCTGCCTCAAACTTGAGATCATTTTGCCTCAGCATCCTGAGCAGTTGGAATTGCAATGAACAGCACTGTATGAGCTGCAGGTGCACCCGATTCTCCTCACTTTCTTCTGCGTGAGCTGACAGCTTGGCCCCAGGCTGGTAGGGTGGAACAGGCCTTGCCTTTACAAGTGCAGTGCCTGTATTGCTTTTATACCTGTGACTGCTCCCACTTCTCCTTCATTTCCTGACATTATTCTTCATTGTTGCTGCGGGGTTTGTGGGGCTACGGATGGAACCCAGAGCCTCGTGCATGCCAAACGTGTGCTCGGCCACTGAGCTACTGGAGCCCCTTGGTGTTCTTCTTTACACAGTCCACACACTGACCAATTTAACTCCCTGTCATGTCATCTACACAGTACCCAGAGGTCATCACTTATGAATGCAGGGACACTGAAGACATTGCTTTCTGTACTCTCTGTCTGCATCTGTGAAACAGGCATATCCTAAGCCTCTCAGCAAGCTGGCAGCAATACCAGAGGGTGTGTGTGTGGTGTGTGTGGCAATGGGAATGGAACTCAGGGCCTTTGTATGGAGCTGCATCCTCAATCCTTTTTATTTTTTTATTTTGACACAGGATCTTGTAAGTCACTAGATTGCTCAGTCTGGGCTCAAACTTGTAATCCTCCTGCCTCAGCCTCCCAGAGTGCTGGGATCACAGGGGTGACCACCAGGCTCAGACAGAGGTAATTTTTAAAATGGTAATGCTGATGAGCTTGGTACCTGCTATGGTTTTTATCCAGATGTCCCCCAAGAGCCTCATGCATGCAGAGGCACGCTTGTGGAAGGTGATGGATTTGGGAGCTTAGCACTGACTTGCTGTTGAAAAAGAGAAGAGCCAGCACTGCGGTGCAGCCTGGAAAGGGTGGTTCTCTCTCCTCAGCTCCTTCCTTTTCACTCTGCTTCCTGTCTGCCAGGCCCTGAACTCTTTCTCCTCTGCAGTGCCCTTCTGCCTTGCTGCTCTGGTTTGGAGCCAGTTGACCATGGACCAGAACTTGTACAAACTGTGACTCAAGGTCCTCTCCTCCTCAAGCTGTGGGTGTCAGGTATCGTGTCTCAGCAGCAAGAAAGGGACTAATACAGTGGTGTACACCTATAACTCCAGCTACATAGGAGGTGTAGGCAGGAGAATTGTGAGTTTGAGGCCACCCTGGGCAATTTAGTAAGAAACTGTCTCCAAAAAAGTGGGTGGAATGCGGATATTATAGCTCAGTACAAAGGCCCTGAGTTCAAATTCTGATACTACTGGAGAGGGAGAGGGTGAGAGAAAAGCAGAGAGAGAGGCAGAGAGAGACAGAGAGAGACAGAGAGACAGAGAGAGACAGAGAAAGACAGGGAGACAGAGGCACTGGATGTGCTGGACACATGCCCCTCATTAAAGCAAGCATCCTGGGCTGTAATGTGGCTGAGGCCACTGAGGACACAGGTGGCTGCTCTGCCTCTGTCAGAGGACCCCTCCAAGCTGCACCCGCACCAAACCCCAGATTTGGCTCCCCACTTCCTTCCCTGATGCCCTGCTGAGTCTTGAAACACTGCTTATTGAGTGGCAGCTCTGGCACAGGAGGGTCTGTGGAGGCCTGGAGGCTGGGCTTGGTGGTGTGTATGCTGTCACTGAGCCCAGGCACCTGCAGGCCCAGATCCAAGGCACTGAGAGGGTCCTGGGGCATTGGCCTCAGCTGTCCTGTCCTGTCCTAGGAAGGTCCAGGGTGTAGTCTGCTCAGCACCCAGTGTGTGGCCAGCTCTTCTGTGCACTTTGGTTTACTTCCTGCCCAGAGGGAAGGAAGAGAACAGATCAAGGGATGAGAACGCCCAGGCAGCAGCACTCTGTGGGCAGTAGCCTGGCTACCCAGGAGGCTGAGACAGGAGGATCACTTGAACCCAGGAGTTGGAGGCCAGCCTGGCAAGATAGTGAGACACTCCCTCCCCACACTACAGGAAAAAAAGCAGTAAACCAAACTGGCCCCCTGAGGGATTCAAGAATTAAGAGTTGACTTCAAGTGTAATTGCCTGTAGCTATATCACATGCATCATTCAGTAACACACACGCTGTTTAAAAAACACAGCTCATTCTGGGCCCATTCCAGTCCTACACAGTAAAGAGACAATGAGGCATCATCCTTTCTTTTGATTTCTGAACTTAATCAAAGCCAGGCAGTATCCGAGGTGAAAAGGCCCCAGCTCTCAATATCAGTTTAGGGATGGGGGTGGCTCAGTGGTAAGCGCCTGCCTCCTTCATAAGCCCAGCACCAACACAGCAAGCAAACAGCACCCAATATGGCCTGACTTCAGTCTAAGACGGTTCCACACCAAATAGTCTGTAAGTGCTGCTCTCCAGTTGGGTCATTGAACCCAGCTGCGGAGAAAGTGCTCTTTGGGGTGGGATTTTGCAGATAGCCTCTTAGCACATCTCCTGTACTTCTCCCTCACTGAAGAACCGCAGATGTGCCTTTCTTAGAGAGAGAGAGAGAGAGAGAGAGAGAGAGAGAGAGAGAGAGTGTGTGTGTGTGTGTGTGTACACGGGTGTGGGTGTGTGTATGTGTACTACTGGGCAGGACCAGGGCCTCACCCTGCAAGGCCGAAGTTCACCTCTGTGCCACTCCAGCCCCACACACTCATTTCCATGAAACAAATCAGCCTACACATCAGGATCTAAAGCCAAAGCCCTGAAAGAAGCCCCCAAACTCCACACTATCTGCTGCATACTAGGAAAAGGAAGAGGTGACTGTGACACAGACCAGTTTGCGCCATTCAATACGACACTCAGAAGACGCAGTACCTGAGGAAAGTGCCCTGGGTTGGCCTGAGGAGGAAGGAGCACTTCTCCTGGTGCCCGTCGCTGAAGGGGCTGGAGATGCTGACTGGGGCGTCAGCCAGCTCTGCTGAACTCAGGGTCTCTTGGCAGAGGGGGCAGCGCCCTGGCACTCCAAAGCTGTAGATGGATCGCTTACAGTGGTTGAATTTAATCAAGGATTTCACGGCCTCAGTGCTGTGCATAGTGTTTGCCCCCAGGCCACCAGGAAAGGGTTGTGGAGACTTCCTTTCCCTCCTTACACAACTGGCCTGTGCCAGCTGCACTGCACTGCTGAGTAACCTGATGAGAGCAACCAAGCCTCCTGGGAAGTAGGGTTAACCTGTAACCAGGCCACCTGAGACTGACTTCTTAAAGAGCTAGTTCTCATTTGTGCTCCACAACCAAGTTTCTTTTTCCTAGGCCCTGTACATTTTGTACCTGGTGACAGCCAGCTCCTATTCACCTCTTAAAACCCTGTTTTAATGTGCAGGCTTTCTCAGCTTCTTCTAGTCTTTTCTTGCACTGCCCTCTGGATTTCTGTTTTGACCAGAACCACATTATTAGTGAGTCTTTTAGTTTTATCTTTCCTATTAGTCTGAGAAGTACTTGGGTTTGGACACTGACATGTACATATACATATATATGTATGTGTTTATTTTTCAGGATGGCAATAAGGGTTTGCCTAGCATTTGTGAGGCCCTGGACTCTGTCACCAGTGGCACATTACATGCCTACTGTATAGGAATGTCATGTTCCCTGATCTTTGTTTCTGTATTCCAAGAGCATGTTATTTTGTTCTGTTGGTGCGTGCATGAGTAAGGTCCTTCCTTCTAGGATACCATGTTTAGACTTTTTCTTACTACAGCAGCAAACCTGCTCACAGAAACTGAGTTGTGCTGGGAGAGACCTAGGTCATGGCCACCTGGGGAAGGGATCCTAGTCTGGAGAGGGCAAAGGTGCTTTCTGGGCCTGAGGCTCTTCTGAGATTCTTTAACCTGGTTTCAATTCTACTGGAGAATTTAGTCTGTGAGAATTCATTATGATTTATGTTGTTTTTCACCTTTCAAAATGCCTTAAAGCAACTGCTCAAAAATATACAAGGAAAAAAATAGCACCCCTCCTTTTTCCCATGCCTTTTCCTACCAACTACATTCCACTCCCTGGGCAAAGCCATGGTAAGTTTGAGGCTATTTCTACAAAAAAAAAATTTTTTTTGTCACACACTACTGTTTTAGAATCTTTATTTATTTTGGTGTCAGAAATCGAACCCAGGACCTCGCCACTTGCCAGGTAGACACTGTGCCACTGAACTGTATTCCCAGCCCTTAGAATCTTTAGAAGAGGTTTTCTCTCATCTGAGGACCTTTTCCATAGTGCCAGTAGCATGGCCTAGTGCCCACTTCCCACAGGAGCATTCAGGACTCCCAGCATACCCTGCACCATACCCTCAGCCTGGTAGATGCCACAGATGAGAAACCTAAGGGACCGGGACTGTGGCTGATAGAAGAGCCTAGAAGGGTAAGTGCTATACCTGTGTTTAAATAAGTTGCAGGGTGTTGAAATATTGCCAGCCATGTCACACAAGAACTACTATCAGGTTCATGGAACTGGGAAGAGCTCAAAAACCCTTGGACAGCCATCTCCTTTTACAGTGAGGGCAAATGGCTATGGCGAGACACCCAGCACCAGTGACAGGGACCAAGGTCACTCATTATTCATATGGGCCACACAGCTATTACTCATGGATTGTTAGAGTGACCCAAGCTTTACACCCAGGGCTGGACTGGAGCCTAAGGCCTTGTGCACGCTGTGCAAGCACTCACCACTGAAGTGCACCTGCTTTCATCTTCACCACGCCCACACCAAGAGAAATTGTTTTCAGCTTTTGTTGTCATTTTTTGGTTGTTTGTTTTGTTTTGTTTGAGACTGAGTCTCCCTCTATAACCCAGGCTGACCTTGAACTCAAATTGTCCCGCTTCAGTGTCCTGAGAACAGGGCCTCACATGCGGGCCACGGCTACCTATTGTAGGAGACTTCCTCTTGGGGAGGGGCACAGCCCGGTAGGGGAGCAGGCATTAGCAAGGACAAGGCCCTGGGTTCCATCCCCAGTCCTGCAAAACATAAATAGAAATATTGTTAAGCCCATGAAAAGGGGCAGAGGTGCTATGTCTTTATAAACATTTTTAATATAGCAAGGCTTTCATTTTTATTGTTGTTGATTTTGGGTCAGGGTCTTACTATGTAGTTCAGACTGGCCTTGAATTCACTATGTAGCCCAGGCTAGCCTTGAACTCACAGCAATCCTCCTGTCTCAGCCTCCCAACTCCTGGATTATAGGTGTGTGTCACTGCCTGGCTTATACCAGATTTTTTGTTTTGTTTTGTTTTTGTGGTACTGGGGATCGAACTCTCAATCTTGCGCCTGCCAGGCAGACACTTAAACTGCTGAGCCAAACTCCCAGCCCTGTTTTTTTCGAGGCAGGGTCTCACTATGTAGTTCAGGCTGGCCTTGCTCACGTAGCCCAAACCGTCCTTGAGCTCACAACGCTCCACCTACCTCAGCCTCCCAAGTGCTGGGATTAAAGGCATGTGCCACCATGCCTGGCTTATACCAGAATTTTTAATGTGGGTCTTCAATCTTTCCTACCATGTCTATTTTTAAAATCTTACTATTATAAAACAAGCATAAGCAGGGCATGGTGACTCAGCTTGAGACCCCGAATTTGGGAGGCTTGGGCAGAAGGATTGCAAGTTTAAGACTCACCTGAGCTATTAGTAAGGCCCTGGCTCAAAAAACCTACATAAATACAAAAAGAAGCATAGAATATAGAACACCCCACAAAGCAACTCTGTCGTTTAAAGAGTTATTTTTATGTGAACCCTTGTAACTATCACACAGGCCAAAGTCTTGAACTTTCCCAGTCAGCTCAGAAGCCCCCAGGGCCCATCCCAGTGAACAGATCAGCCCTCAGCATAGCAGGAGGCAGGGTGACAGGGCCACCTTTCCTACTGAAGCACAGCATCTGGTGGTGTTAGCAGCAGCAGAGATCCCTTTGTGTGGGGGTGTACTACGTCTTTCATCAGGCTTTTGTGTATGAGCTAGAATAATCCTGTAAGACACTCCCCCAACTCCTGCCCTATGACACCTGAGTTCCGCCCTCCAGGACTTTCCCAGGTAAGAATGGCATCTCTGTCATGTGCAGGAGGTATCTAGGTGGTTTCATATCTGTTTCCTTAAATATCACTAGGAATTCATAGATGTAAATATGAGATGATTCAACTCAATCTCAGTTACATTTATTTGTTTACTGTGGTAATTGAACACAGAGTGTTCACACTGAACTAGGATCCTGTTGCAGTCAGGGGTTGCAGGAAGAACAATTGCATACCGGACACAGAATTTATAATACTGTTTTATGATGGTCACCCAGAGTTAAACACAAGAAAGTGCAGGAAATCTGTCCACAACAATAAAGACCCGGAATATTCAGCCAAGACCCTGGATTCCACAGCAGTGTCCTGCATGAGTCCAGCTGAAGACCCAGAGTCCATGACAATGCCTCCCACAAATCCAACTGGAGATCTAAGAGCCCACAATAAGGACTCATGCCAGTCTGTTTTACAGATCTGCGCTGGGAAGGCCAGAAGTCAGTGGTGAAAGCTAGAAAGTCTATGCCAGCAGGATGAAGGAGCTGTGCCAGTAGGTTGAAGGTTCTACACTGGAGCCAACAAGTCATGCTCAAAATAAAGACCAGAGCTCCCCTGAAAAGTACCACAGCCATCCTCAGAGACAGTGAGGTCCCGAGATCCTCCAACTATGAGAACAGTCAAGTACAGTTCAGGAAGCCCAACATGACAAGCTTCTCCTGGAGATTAAACAGCACACATCTTTCCCTCCAGAACCAGGAAGTGATACTCAATGTAAGGAGCAGAGCTCTCCCAAAGTGAACCACAGCCACTCTCAGAAACAAGGTACCAAGCACCTCTGACGATAATGGCCAAATCCACATTGGGGAAGCCAGCATGATAAGCTCCTCCAGGAGAACCAATGGCTCAAAACAGGCAACACTTAGGAGAAACCACAATACCTCGCTCTTCTTCTCTACATCTCTATTTATGCTGGCAACTTTCCTCAGGTGGGTCATCTACACTCAACACCATGCTGATTTAATTCAGCTGGTGTTAAGTTGACCACCAGTTTTTAATTCATAACACATCCCCAGTCCTTTTTAAATTTTATTTTTTATTTTGAGACAGGGCCTCACTAAGTTGCTAAATTGCCCAGACTGGGCCCAAACTTAAAACCTCTCTGCTTCCCAGGTTGCTGGAATTACACGCATGCACTTTTATTCTTACTGAAGCTCAAATTGTCCTTTTCCCGTGATTTCTTTGCTATCTAGTGTCAGAAAATGCCCCGTTCTCTGCAGACAGTGTCTGCCCCAGACCTGACAGCCATTTCACCAAGAAGCCCTAATTTAAGTGGGAAATGGAATTTCCAGGCTGCAGTCGGCCTGCTGGAGGAGCTCTTTGCTACTGGGTTTTCATCAATTCTCTGCTTTGTCAGTGGCCCAAGCACCCCCAAAATACACCTCATCCCTTCAGTCCCATCCCATTCTACCCTTGCCTTAGCCTTGGGCAAGCATTCCTGCTCTGTGGACTTCAGAGGGAGGGAATCATGCAGTAGCTGGTCTCTTACTCAGCTTCTCTCTCAGCACATTTTCGAAGCTCATCCATGCAGCAGCAGGTCTTGGTTACTCATTTCTGCTATGGAGAAACAATATTCTGGCATATGAAAATAACACATTTGTGTGTCTGTTCTTCAGTTGATTGGATGCTTGGGTTGTTTTCATCTTGGGTTACTGTGAATAATAGGTAAGTTTCATACCCTTGCACAAGTGTCTATGCAGCCACATCTCTTGGCTGCATAGGTAGAAGCAGGTTTCTGTGTCATGTGGTGCCTATGTGTGACACTTTGAGGCCCTGCCAAAACTTCTCCCCACGTGCCAGCACCTTCATCCGCTCCCATGTGACCACTGCTCTCTGGTTCTTGTGTCAGACCCTCAGCAGGCATGGTTTTGACTTGCATTTCCTAATGACTGATGGAGCTGGACATGTTCTATGCTTCTTGCCATTTGCATCTCCTCTTTGGAGAAATGTCTATTAAGTACTTTGCCCAATTTCCCATTGGGATTGTTGTGTTTTTATGGTTGAGTACTAAGTGTTCTGTGTATATGCTAGACATGCAGTCTGGTATATCTCTTTCCCTATTGTAATAATTGTTATAGTGTTCTTCAAAACACAAAATTTTAAAATTATTATGAAGCTAAATTTATTTTTTTTTCTTTTGTTGCTTATGCTTTTGGTGTCCTACCTAAGAATCCATTGTCTAATCCAAGGTCATGAAGATATATATCTGCCTTTTCATCTAAGCATTCTATAGCATTAGTTCTTACATTGAGGTTCTTGATCCAATTAAGTTAAATTTTGGAATAACTTGTGAGGTAGGCGTTCAACTTCATTCTTTGTCATGTGGATAGGCAGTTGTTTCAACATCTTTTAGTGAAAAGATTTTCTATTGATTTTTGGTACCCTTCTCAAAACTCAATTGACCATAGGTGTTGTGTTTTTTTGTTTTGTTGTTGGTTTTTGTTTTTTTTTTGTAGCACCAGGGATCGAACTTACAACCTCGTGCCTGCCAGACAGGCGCTTAAGCCACTAAGCCAAACTCCCAGCCCTAGTTTTTCTTTTTGAGGCAGGGTTGCACTATGTAGCTTGCATTGTAGCCCAAGCCGGCTTGAACTCACAACACTCCGCCTACCTCAGCCTCCTGAGTGCTGGGATTAAAGGTGTGCGCCACCACGCCCAGCTGATGTGTTTATTTTTATACTGCTGATTCAATTTCATTTATCTCTAGGCTTGCCATTGTCTCAGTACAACAGTTTTGAATGATTTTCCTTTGTGAAAAGGAGTGAAAATTGGGAAGTCTGAGTCCTTTAGGTTCATTCATTTTCAAGAGTGTTGAGATTTGCCAAGTATCCCTGGTGGGCCCTGAATTTGATATCCTCCTACCTTCACCTTTCAAGCATGCACCACCACACGGGACTGATTTCAATTCCTTTAGATTTATTGCAACTTGTTTTACGGTTATGTTAGCTTTCTATTACTATAAAAAAATGTCTGAGATAATCAGCATAATAAGAGGAAAGGTTAAACGGGGCACAGTGATGCACATCTATAATCCCAGCACTCTGGGAGGCTTAAACAAGAGGATCACAAATTCGAGATCAGCATGGGCAACTTAGTGATTTAGGGAGAACTGTCTCAAAATTTAAAAGGGTTAGGGATGTAGCTCAGTGCTAAGGATCTGAGTTCAATGCCCGGTACTTGAGGGAGGGGATAATTTTGACTCCTGGTTTCAGTGGTTCCAGTCCCAGGTTGTGTAACCAGGTTACTTCTGGGCCCAGTGAGACAGCAATCACAACACAGGAAGTCCTTACCTCCTAGCAGTCAGAAGAAAAGTGAGGAAGGGGAAGGAGAGGTTCCACCATCTTCCTGGGGCTGCTCTCCTGGCCCATTTCCTTCTTGGAGGCCTGTGTCTTGCTGGACCACAGCCTGGAACACACCTTTAGCCCAGGGGCTTTGGGAACAGCCACAGTGACCTGGCCTTGCCTGTCCTGGACAGTGTGCTGCCTGCACCCAAGGAGATGCACGCTTTGTTGTAGCTCGGTGTTGTCCAATGTCCGTGAGTCCTGGCAGGTGAGGTTGTCTGCTGTGGGCTGTTCTGTCCACCATCCAGAACAGTTACCAAGTCTCCACCTCCCACTCACCTGCCTCTTTTCACTGTGTGAAGTTTGGTCGCATATATTTTGGGGATCTGTTTTGAGTGCATATATGTTTGTTTGTTTGTTTGTTGGGTTTTTGAGAGAGGATCTCACTATGTAGTTCAGGCTGGCCTTAAGCTTGCTTTGATCCTCCTGTTTCAGCCTTTCAAATGCTGGGATTACAGACATGCCAAGCTTTGTATCATTTTAATTACCTTGTTCTAGCCGGTATGGTGGTACACGCCTCTAATCCCAGCACTCAGGAGGTGAGGCAGGAGGATCATTGAAACTTTGAGATCAGTCTGGGCTACATCATCTCAAAAAAAAAAGTTTTTTACTGTTCCTTTTACTGCATATTTAGAAGTTTACTATCAGTGGTTACCCTGGGGATTCCAATGAATATATTACTTTATAACAATCAAGGTCAGATTAATATCAATTTAATTTTGATAACATAAAAACTTTCCTTTCCTCCCCCAATCCTTTTTTGTCATACAAATAACATCTTTGCACATTATGTGCCAACCAACACAGACTTCCAATTCCTCCAAGAAGTTGTTTTTCAAACCAGATGAGATTATTTTTTAAAACAATGTTTCAGCCCCCTCCCTGATGTAACCGACGCTCTATCCCAACAAAAACTCTCAATTTAAAAGGCCAATTAAAAAAATTAGAGCTCTTTATTAGCACAGGCCTGGCGACGCAGCGTCCCCATATGCATAGGGAAGACTGCACCCCGAGCTGAGGAAACAAACTGCTTTTAAGCAGTAAAACTGCAAACACCTGGGGTGGGGGACGGTTTCGTTGGGGGGTTTACACCTGGCTAGGTTTCGGGGCCGTGGCGCAATACAGAACAGAAATGCGGCGTTTGGGAAAGTACGACTCGTGTTAATCGGGGCATTGCGTCCTTACAAGAGGAGGACAAGGCGGGTACTCTCAGGCACACGGCACTTGGGAAAGTACAGCTTGTGTGTATCGGGGCATTACATCTTTACAGGAGCAGGACAAGGGGGTACTCTCAGGCAACAAGGGGGTTCACGCGTTACAACACTCCCCACTAAAAATGTATGATGCTATCTTTTTAAAATTTTAATTTTATTTTTTTCCTTCTTTTTTTTTTTAATTTTAGAGAGAATAAAACCAAGCAAAATAAAATAAAGTCAATCAAAACAAGACAGGGTAAGTGACACAGAATTTCAAAACAAGGTAATAGGAAACATGATGCTATCTTTTTATCTTATTTACTTACTCAGCTTTCCGGCTCTCAGTATTTCTTCATATGGATTCTGATCATGATCTCCCACTCTGCAATTCTAGCCCAAAGGACTCCTTTTAGTATTTCTTGCAGGGGAGGTTTTCTAGGGATGAGTTATTGCCCACTAGAATGGTTTAAAAAAAAAACTGGCATCACCAAATGCTGGGGAGGATATGGAAAAGGAACTCTCATTTATTGCTGATAGGAAAGCAAAACTGCGTAGAAACTTTGTTTTTTGGTTTTTTGCAGTGCTCGAGATTAAACCTAGGCCATGCACATGCTACATGGCTGCACTCCCAGCCCCAGTATAGCTGCTTTGGAGAACAGGCAGTTTCTTATAGAACTTTCTATGACCCAGCAATTGTACTCCTGGTGTTTACCTCAAGGAATGAAAAGACATATCCACACAAAAACCTGCACAGATGTTTACTGCATCTCTATTCTTAACTGCCCAAACTTGGAAGCCACCTAAATGTCCTTCAGCAGAAGAGTGGACAACTATGGCGCATTCCCAGATACAGTAACAGAATTTTGTTTAGTGCTAAAAGAAATGCACCATCCAGTCATGAAAACACACAGAGGAACCTTAAACGCATATTATTAAGTGAAAGAAGTCAGTAGGAAAAGGCTACCTGTAGTAGGAGTCCAACTATATGACATCCCGGAAAAGGTGAAACTGTGTGTTATTACATGTGTCAAAATCCCTAAAATACACAACACCAAGACTGAATTGTAACATAAACTATGGACTTTAGGTGATAATGACATCTCAGTGTGGATTCCTAGCTGGCAGTAACACAATCATGTGTTATGGTATGCTGACAGTGGGTGAGGCTATGTGGGGAGGTAGTGTGTGTGGAAGCTCCCCGAACTTTCTGTTCTCTTTTCTGTGAGCCTGAAACTGCACCACTGTATTCAGCTAATCTCCTGTTTTTTTTTTTTAGGTGGAACGTTTAATCTGTTTACATTAAATGTAATATGGTTTAAATATACCATCTCATAATTTATTTTCCATTCATATCACTTACTTATTTTTCTGTGGTAATCCTTTATATTATTTTCCATTATGGTGTACATTTTTTCTTTATTGGTAATTCACTTTTTTTTTTTTTTTTTGTCTTTTTGAGACAAGGTTTCACTGTGCAGTTAAGGTTGGCCTTGAACTCACTTTGTAGCCCAGGTTGGTTTTGAACCCATAGCGATCCTCCTGCCTCAGCCTCCCCAGTGCTGGGATTACAGGCCTGTGCCACCACGCCTGGCAACACTTTTAATTATACATTTAAAAATTAATATATGGTTATCCTGGAGATTACAATAAACATTCATAATTTATTGGAATCTACATTAAATTAGCACAATTACTTCCTAAACAATGCAAACAGCCTAAAAGGATGAATTGATTCTCTTCCTACCTTTTGTTTTGTCGTGGCATATATTATTTTTCTTCATATGTTTTATTGTGGTACTGGGGATCAAACCCAGAGGTGTTCTACTACTGAACTACACCCAAGTCCTCTTAAATTTTTTGCGACAGCGGGATTAAAAAAGAAGAAACTTCATATACAAGTACCAGCTCCACGCAGTGAATGTTAGTATGTGGTGCATAATGATTACATGCACAGCCATAGGAAACCAGATCTTTCTCAAAGGGAAGGAGATCTAGAGATGGAGGAAGGGAGGGGAGAGGAGGGAAAAGAAAAAAACAGTTCTGTTATGTGTATATACCAACTCTCCACAACAAATGTAATCATTATGTGCTGCAAACATGACCTAATAAAAAGTAAAAATTTGGAAGAGGGGAAATATTCCTGTGTAACAACAGGAACTCGCCGTTGCCCCCAGGGCAGCCCAGGAAGGAACCCTGGCAATGCCGGATGCTGGTACCACTCCATACGGAACCGATTGTGACCGCGCCCGGTTTCCGGCCGGCGCTACCTAAGGGCGACTTGCGTGCGGGCTGACGCGACTGCGTGTGGGAGGGCGCGGTCGTGGTTGAGGCAGCCGCTGAGGCGGCGAACGGCGACCGGTCTTCACATCCTGGCCACCATGAGCACCAAGCAGGTCACTTGCAGGTCAGCGCGTGGTGCTTCGAGTTCCGCCCGTGGGGACACTGAGGCGGGGGCGGGACTCGCGAGAAGTTACTTAGGGGTGCCCCGCGGGAAACGGGGCGGCGGGCGAGGGGGCGCTAGGGGCAGTCCAGTCCAGCCCAGTCCCGAGCCAGGCAGCCGCGCTGACGCCAGCTCTGTGGGCGTCGTCTCCGTCCTCACTGTGACAGCCGGGCCGCGCTCCCTTTTCTCCGGCAGGGCACCGAGCCCGACGGAGCTCCTGCGACGCCCTGAATCTTGCTGGGTCTCCTTGGAAGCCCTGAGAGTGGTTCTGTTACCGGAGGCCGTGGTCACTTGCCTGGGATCCGGGCCTGTGGACCATACACGGGGAGTACAGGGTGGGCGTCCCCTGTCTGGAAATCCAAACCCGATGTGCTTTCAAAACCCTTTTACAACGCTCTGAACGCCGACGGGACGCCACAAGTGGAAAATTTCACGTCACGAAAGTTTTGTTTCATGGGCAAAGCTACTAAAAATGCGGTATAAGATTATCTTCAGGCTAGGTGTGTGAAGTGTGTTTGGGATATGATGAATTTTGTTGTAGATTTGGGTCCCATCCTCCAGATTAAGCGCGTGTGAATATTCCAAAATCCGAAAAATCCAAAAGTCAAAACAATGTCTCAAGCATCTTGAACAAGGAATACAAACTTACTCCAAATTTTATTTAATTGGTTTCTGTAAAACGTGCTTGGGCAATATTTTTAAATATCTTTTTTACCTCTTCAGTGATGTAAGTGACAGAAGTGATGGAGTTTTGTTAGCATTGAATATTAATTGTTAAGCCAGTTTTAACCAAAGGCCCAGGCATATGTTTAGCAACCATTAAGGCTGGGCGAGGTGGTGCACGCCTTTAATCCCAGCACTCAGGAGGCTGAGGCAGGAGGATCGTTCTGAGTTCGAGACCAGCCTGGGCTACAAAGTGAGTTCGAGGCCAGCCTGAACTGCATAGTGAGACCCTGTCTCAAAAAATAGGGCCGGGGGTTTAGCTCAGTGGTGTAATCACCTGCTTGGCAGGCACTAGGTTGTGAGTTCGATCCCCGGTACCAAAAGAAAAAGAGAAAAAGAAATTTGCCGTTAGAGCTGGGTATGGTGGTGCATACCTGTAATACCAGCAGTCTGTGAGGCTGAGGCAGGAGGATCTCAAAATTAAACCAGGTGCGGTGGCACATGCCTATAATGCCAGCACTCAGGAGGCTGAGGCTGGAGGATCTCTGTGAGTTAGAGGCCAGCCTGGGCTCCACAGTGAGTTCAGGGCCAACCTGGACTATATAGCAAGACCCTGTCTCAAACAAAACAAAAAGTCAAAATTAAAATCTCAAAATTCTCAAAAGTAAGTAAAAAGTGGGGCAGCTCAGTGCACAGGCCCTGGGTTCAGTCCCCAGTACTGGAAAAAAAATTACGGTTAGTATCTGTAAAAATACCTTTACTAGGTTATTTGTGTTAAAAGGTCTTTTGTAAAGACCTGAGAGCTTTAATTCTGTTTCCCAAACAAGAGAATCCTGTGGGACAGTGATGGCAAATCTTGTAGAGATAGAATGCCAAACTGCAACCCCACACCCACTTATTTATTGCAAAGTGCCAACCCTGCAATTAGACCTGAATACTGAAGTTTTACTTTAGAAAAAATAACTACATTAATATCTTTTTGTCTTCAAAGAAAAACACAGTAACACATGTATCAGAGGGTGGCCACCACTGTTGTAGGGTGTTACTACGTATAAACTGAGAGTGAGTTGGAATGTTGGGAAGGGGTGGCTTCTGTTCAAGCATTAATTCATGTTTGTTGTGGGACTTACAGTGTCCTGAGACTTCTTTGAAGTGCTTTGTCAGGCATATGATATATAACCCTTCAATCTGTTAGGTATGAACCATTGATCATGTCACTGAGCCTCAGCATTGAAAGTCTTACTCAAGGTTTTGCAGCTTCCAAGTGGTAGAGGTGTGACATCAGGGTTCATGCTTTTATAGATTTACCGCCTCCATATAAGTTTGGGAATGTTAGTAAATTGTTTACTGCAGGACTGCAAGGGCAACACAAAAACACAGAAAGGAATAGAAATGTAAAAGGATGCGAAGGGTCAGGCCTTGCCAAATAAAGAACAGAAAAGGTATTTGAATGGAACAGATTGCAATACTACCAAGAGTACCAAGTTTACATCATGAGTTCATGGTAAAGAAGCTTTTCTCATTTCATTATCTTATTCGTAGAAACCTTACCCAGACATTGATAACTCGCAGAAAATATTCAAGGTCTGATTTATTTGTGGGTCTTGGTGTAAGCAAGCATGCTAGCTGTTTTGGTTTTTCTTCAGTTGCGAAGTGCTTTGTTTTCCTGACTCTGGGATATGATTACTTTCTTATGCTGAGTGGCAGCAGAACAGTTTTCCATCCTGATGTGCATTATGTCCTCCCAAGAGATGCCTGTCAAATGCCAGCATGCTGAGACCTGATAATGACAGAGGTGCTCTAGTAGTGTATTTCCTGGAATCTCAAGGCTAGCGCGTCGTGTGGCCATGCTGTCATTTCTGTAATTCCTGGACATTCCACTCCATCAAAACCTTCAGGAAGAGGATCTCTTTGCTGATTTTTGCCTCCTAAGCATCTCTTGGGTTTTCCCCACTGTTTCAAAGCCCTGGTGCAGGCCCTTACTACAGCTTGGCAAGCACTTGCTTTTTCCCTTTCGAGATTCCTTCATCTAGTAGTTGCTTTTGAAGACTTAGACTTTTAGTTTCCTGTGATGGTCTGGCCTCGAGCTTGAAGTCACACACGATGGAAGATCTTGTCTGCTTGTTAAAAGCAGGAAGAGCTCGTACTTGAGTTGAGCAGTGCCAAATTCTGGTCCTGCTGCCACCTATGCCACAGTTTCCTCATCTATAAAATGAGACTGGCTATACCTTACCCCTGGGGTTGGTTAAAAAACTGATGGCAACAAACCATCATAGAGCATTTTCTTTTTCTTATGAAATTGAGACTAACCAAGGGCCCTGAGCATGCAGCATGTGGTACACAAGTGAGCCACACTCTCATTCCTTATTGTGCTGGGTTAAGCGCTTAAGCATGGTCTCAGTGAATAGACAGACCATCAGCAGCCCTTGAAGGAAGTGGAGGCATTTGTACAGAAGGGGAGACAGGCTTGGAGGGTGAAGGCATTTGCTCTAGGTCACGTAGCAGTCTGCATCCAGCATCTTCACATCATCACATTATGCAATACTATCTTTCCTCCACACCTCTGAGTAGTATGTATGCTTCAAGCCCACCATTGTCTGCCCCTCCCTTTTAGTGGATCTGTCCTCACAGTACAGCCATAAAATTCTGGCCTGTGAAAATATGTGAGAAAATGTAAAGAAAAGTGACACTTGACAGTGCACATTACCCAGTTACTTGGGAATGATTTGTGAAAGTGTTTTGCTGAAGAGATAGACTGCATCTGAGGGCCTGCAAGAAACTAAATTGATTCTGTTTGGCTCAGCCCTCAGCTGCAGCTGTTGGCAGTGTGTGGCAGTAGTGAACCTGATGTCCTTTGTGATGTATAATCCCCAAACTGTCTGAATGTCCCTTTCTGCCACTGAGAGAGGCAGAGCCCTTTGGAGCGTTTCCAAGTCTGCAGCTATGTGCTTCCTCTCCAGTCTGTCTCCATCCCTAGTCTGTCTCGTTCATCTCTCTGGGATAATGGGGGAGGAAGCCTGAGCATTTAGAAATTTATCACAAAATACAACATGAAAGAGGCCTTGGTTAAGCTTAGTACGATATGGGTGAAGAGGACTGACTGAGTGGATGAGAAAAGTATCCCAAAGGACAGGTGGAATATGGTCAAGATTTTACTTATCTCTAGGGAGTGAAACTGGTGAAACACACTACTAAAAATAGGACTTGGTGGGGGGCAGTACTGAGGATTGAATCCAGAACTTTTCACTGAGTTACATCCCCAGTCTTTTAAAAATTTTTACAGTTAGTTGCCCACATTGAGCTTTTGAACTTGCAGTCCTCCTGTCTCAGCCTCCTCGAGTATTGGAATTACAGGTTTACCACCACTGCACCCAGCTTAGTACATTTTATATCACATTTTGTGAAGGCAGTGGTAGTCTCAAAATTATTTTTGAACTTGTTTAAATCTCCACTTGGTCATTTAACAGACATGCAGTAAGTGATTTGCACGAAGTCACCAACCTATAAGTGGTAAAACTGACCAGAAGTTAACTGCCAACCAGTTAACCATCTGGGTTTTAATTGGAAAAGATAATTAAAATAGTGTGGAGGGCCATCTTGCTGAACAAGAATTACTGAATTTGACGGTGGAGTTTTAAAAGGAAACCTTGTAGGATACTGAAGTGTGCCTAGAACAGTCTTCCTGTTGTCTGCCTGGTAACAGGTCTGTCTGGTGGAGGACCTCTGGTGTCTTACACTCTGGTTCTCTCAGGAAGTCTTCTGGTCTCCTTTTTCTGTAGGTATCTGTAAAGTATTTGTTACATTTTTTGGGGGATGTTATGTACCATTTTGAACCTGTTCTCTGCTGTGTTGCTTTTTTGGTTTTGTTTTGTTTTGTTTTGTTTTTGGTACCAGGAATCAAACTTACAACCTTGCACCTGCCAGGCAGGCACTTACACCACTGAGCTAAATCCCAGCTCTATTTTTTGAGACAGGGTCTCGCTATGCAATTCAGGCTGGCCTTGAACTCACTTTGTAGCCCGGGCTGGTCTCAAACTCAGAGCGATCCTTCTGCCTCAGTCTCCTGAGTGCTGGGGCTTTTGTGTTGCTGAGTTCATCAGTTATGGTCTTCTTTGTCATGCAGACTTGGCTATTGACACTGTTGTTTTTATTTTGTTTTATTTTGTTAATTATCTTCAAAGATCAAAGATTATTACTGTATTTGAGGATAACTGAAATAATGTTGCTGTCTTGAGTAGCATTTCTCAAAAAGAACATTGAAGCTGTGCCTGGTGGAGAACACCTGTCATTCCACCCATTCAAGAGACTGAGCAGAATCACTTGAGGCTGCCCTGACTGCCCTTGTATACCAGGCAGACGTCCCATGGACGCTAGCCTTGGCAGCATAGTGAGACTCAGAAAACCAAACAAAAAATATTATCAAACTGGTTAGATGTGTACTATCCTTTTGTGGCAGGGATTCCTGTACTACCCCTACCTTCAGAAATTAGCTGGAAAGATGACTCAGACAGGTGTTTTCAAAGCTATATGATTACAGTGGTATAGCAGGAGGCACTGCAGGCATGGAGTACAGGCTGTTTGCTGCAGCTCCTCCCCAAAAGGGTGCCTAGCATGCTCTTTCCCCCATCAGTAACAGTGACACCTGTATGCCTGGGGACCCCATCAGCAGTAGTGCCCAGGCTGGTTAGGCAGGGCCCTTCTGCCTGACTATAGCAGAATTCCAGACTCCAGAGAGGAAAGCAGGGACATGGCATCAACAGCATCGTTTGACAAACAATTTAAGCCCCATCAGTTCCACACCACCAAGAGAAGTGTTGATCCGGGAGTTCCACATCAGCTCAGTCTCCAGGTGCCAGGCATGGGCTCGCCTCTGGATAGCTCTCAGGGATAGCAGTCTGTACACCTAAGGGTGTTATTTTTGTTTTGGCAGTGTTGTGGGTTAAACTCAGGACTTTGCCAGCTTACCAGGCAATTGTTTTACACAGAGCTACATCTTTACCTCTCCTTTCATTTTTAAAGTAAGCCCATCCTGGCCTTATAGCTAGTCACTGAATGGTGTCTGATCTGGTGGTCAGGTGCCAGGGGGGTATTTCCTAGGGAAAGCCTGGCTGCCCTCCTTGAAAGGCCCCTTGGGCCCTGGGGTAGTCCTAGGTCACAGGGCCATACCTTTTGTTTGTGGGTTCAGTAGTTGCTTCTATTAGCAGACATAGAGGTCCTTTTATCATTCCCCTGAGGAAAAGATGCTATCCAGTGACCTGGTCAGAACTCCCTTTGAGGCCAGGAGGTGAGACAAGTGAGAGGTTTGCCTCGTACACAAGGGCAGTGTTTTGCTTGTGTCCAGCTAAGGAAACCTACAGGACCAGATGTGCAGCACACATCAGCTATTTGTGTCCACTAGTCCCTTTCTCTGGAGACACTGGCAGGCTGCACTTCCCTGGGCGTCTCCCATTATTGGAGACTGTTCCCTTGCTTCTGTTATGGCACCTTGAATTTTCCAGGTCCAGATAGAGCCATGAAAGGTTAGGCTTTCTGCACAGATAGAGCCATGAAAGGTTAGGCTTTCTGCACACGCTTGCATTTAGTCGTGTTCCAGTTCCAGTTTCCTTTTGAACTTACTCCCAGGCCTTCTTACTTAAAGACCAGATGTTCCCTGCCGTGTTGAAGAGCACTTCCTCTCTGGAGTCTATACCTTGAACTGGACAGAACCTGCGTATGGGCTGGACCATGTGAGATTTCTTAAATCAGCCATGCTCATGCTGCTTCTTAAGTGAATTATAATGATTTAGTGGCAGAAAAACTGAGTGCAGTGTTTTGGATAAGGGCCTTGGTGTGGATGGTGAAGTGGATTTTGGTAGGGAAAGTCCAGGGCTGTCTGGAAAAACCAGGGCAGTTGCTGAGCGTAGCAGTCACTTCCCTCATCTCTCTGAGCCTTACCGTCCCATATGTATCACGGGGTTGAAATACTACTCCTTGGGGGTAGTGCTGGGGTTAAATGAGATAAAGGAGTGAGAGCTAAACAGGACTGATAGTTACTATTCATCTTCTTGTTTGTGTTTTTTCTCATTTCATAGAGTCCTCCTAATGGGTTGTTTAGAGGGAGGGAGGACTGCCTTTGGCTTTGCCATGAAGTCTCCTTCCAAACAACATGTAAAGTCCCCTCCTTGCAGAACAGGAGCCAGGTCACCAAGAGCAAGGGATGTGTAGGAAGGCCAGGTATCTCGGGGCTGTGCCTGCCCATCAAGCTGCTATGTAGATGTGTAAAACTCCTGTAATGTGTTGTTTAGATAAGTTAAAACATGGGTTCACAGATAAGGATTCTTTACAGAAGAGTTTCAGACTCCACAGTGGCTCTTTGTGGTTTTTCCCTCTTGGGACTGTCACCATAGCTCAAGCAGGTGTCCTGGGAAGAGTACTGTAAATCTCTCTTCAGCTCCACAAAGCTTCCTAATGACTTGTGTTTCGTTCTTTTTGAGGCACTGGCACCAGGCTGTTTTAGGATTGGCAGAAGACCGTTGTCCATTCTAACCCTGCGCCTGGAGCCTCTGTGCCTGGAGCCTCTGTTTGCTCTCTAGCACATGCTCCTCCCAGTGCCATCTCTTCTGTCACCTTCTGCAAGTCTGTGACCTGACATCCCTCAGCTCTTGTTTTTTGATGCCTTTCTTTTTCTTTTCTTTTCTTTCTTTCTTTCTTTTCTTTTCTTTTCTTTTTCTTTTGTTTTGGTTTTTGGATTTTGGTTTTTGGTTTTTGGTTTTTGACACAGGGTCTAGTTGTATAGTCCAGGTTGGTCTTAAATTCACTATTGGCACAGGCTGGCCTCCGACTCAGTAATCCTCCTGCCTTAGCTTCCCAAGTGCTGGAATTGTAGGCATGCACTTGCTATACAGCACTAGTCTCTGTCTCCTCTATTCCTCAGTGCCAGCCCCACTCATTAAACAGTTTGCCAGTGTCTGTTACTGCCCTTTAATAAGAACTGCACTTGTTTGGATGCTGTGTTAGCTTTTGAAAGTTGCTGTGACAAAATACCTGAGAGCCAGGTATGGTGGCACACATCTATAACCCCAGCCACCTAGGCGGCTGAGACAATTTATCAAGACCCCATCTCAAATTTTTTAAAAATTACTGGGCTGTAGTTCAGTGGCTGAGCACTGGCCTAGCATGTGTGTGAGACCTGGGTTCACTGTCCATTACCACAAAGAAATAATCAAAACCCTCAGAGAAACCATTGGAAAGGAGGAAAGTTTTATTTTGGTCATGGTTTTTTTCTTGTCTTGTGAGGGTAAATTTTATTTACCTGCGAATCGTAAGCTTATATAAATAAAAAAATTAGAACTGTAAGTTTAAAAGGAGAAACACAGTCACTTTATTGGAAAGAGGACAAAAATGAGACAGATAGCTACTTTGTCAGAGTAAGGTAGGGAGTCTGGAGCTGGTGCTCAGGGGTCTTGGTTCTTGGCCCCTGTTATTATATGGCAAAAAAAGATACACACCTCCTTGAGAGTTGTCCTAACTTGATTAACTGTTTCAGGGTCTGAGACCCTGATTTAGACACTGACCCCCTGCACTACCCATGTGTTCATTCTTGGGTGAACTCATTTGGCCTTTTTGTCTTGCCAAGGTGCTACCTCTAAGATTTGATGGGCCTCATTACAGGGCCCAGTTAGCAGTTAGTGAAGTGGCACATGGATGTTTTAGTGCAATATTATGGTGAGAGAATATGTGTGTGTGTGTGTGTGTGTGTGTGTGTGTGTGTGTGTGCGTGCGCGCACATATATGTGTAGGTTGTGTGTATCTTGTATACTAAGTGAGTTTTCTATAACATAGCCCCCTCCTCACTTTGTATCTTTGTATTTAACTGGGGCCCTGCTACCAAGTGGGTCCAGGGTGCTTCTCTTAATTTCTCTCTCTCTAGTTATTCTGGACCAGGATTTGGTCTCTCAGTGGAATGTTTTCATACACAGCTTTTGTTGCCACACTGTCTCATGGTACTTGATTCTCACCACAACTACCTAGTGAAGTATAGGTAGTATAACCATGTTTTGGATAAAGGTAGCAAAGATGAGGGAGTTGGTTTTGTGAATTGGCGGTTGACTGGCTGAGGTGGATCCTGAGTCCAGGTCTGACTGCATTAGAGCTATACCCTGTAAGAGCTCTGATGCCAGGCATGGTGGTACACAGCCATAATCCCAGCACTTGGGAGGCTGAGGCAGGAGGATCACCATGAGTTTTAGGACAGCCTGGGCCATATAGTGAGTTCAAGGCCAACCTGAATTACACAGTGAGATCCCATCTCAAAAAAACAAAACAAAAACCCTTATTTTCTCAAGTATGAGACTCACATTCTGTATGTTTATCACATCTGAAATCAGGAGACTGTATCTTGATATAAAGACTTCTGGGGTCACTGTATTTTTCTTCCAGAAAAGCTGTCATGGAGTCACTGTGGTGAAGTTCCTTTGTCTTAGCATCAGAAACTTTCTCTTTCTCTCTGTCTCTCTCGGATCTAGTACAGCCTGACCCACAGTGTCCCCGTGGTGAGCCACAGTGCAATGGGCTGAGAATGTGCTAAGCAGCATGCCTTGCTTGTCTCTGCAGGTACTTCATGCATGGGGTGTGCCGAGAGGGAAGCCAGTGCCTGTTCTCACATGACCTGGCCAACAGCAAACCATCCACTATCTGCAAGTACTACCAGAAAGGCTGCTGTGCCTATGGGACACGGTGCAGGCAAGAATGTGGTGCCCCTGGCTCTGACTTGTGTAGAACATGGGTCTCTATGAGGGGAAATTCCAGCTCAGAGAGATAAGACATTACAGACAAATGGAAAATAATTTGAAAAGCTGTTTCAGTTCCTAAAACTACTTTTAATTTTCAATGCTACTTTTCAGGCCCTAGTCTTATGAATAAGTAAAATTTTAAATCTTGCTTTTTTGCTCCATAAATGTGTCCTAAGCATTTGCCCATGGTGCTTCACTGTCTCCTCAGAGTAATTCTGTAGTGTTTCATACTAGTGATGTGCTGTCCTTGATGAATGTGTGGATGCCCCTGGCAGCACTCATTCCTGAAGCCATCTCTAGCAAGTTTACAGCCTCCAGTTTGCATCAGGGTGTGAGCTGATGGGGTCTTGAGTGGTGAGGACCCCCACTCCCACCCATGGTGGCTGCCACCCACATGCATGAGCTGAGCTGAAACTCCTGAGGTGGCTAGAGCAGTGTCCTGTGGACACTTGTGCAGTGGCCACTAGCAGGTATGCCACTTACTCCTCAATGGCCAAGCAGTGCCCGCTATTGATGACTCTTATCCCCACTACTGTTGGAAAGATGAGTGTGGGAGCTGAGGGGCTGGTGGTGACTGACTCCTGCCGTGTTCTGTCCAGGTATGATCACACAAGGCCCTCAGCTGCAGCTGGGGGTGCTGTGGGCCCCCCGCCCCCTACTCGGCCCTCCACAGCCTTCCCAAGTCCTCACCCTCCTTCCGACCTAGTCACGGCTACCATGAGGACGCCGTCCCGAGAGCCTGGGCGTCGAGAGAAGAGGACACTGGTACTCAGAGACCGAAGTGAGTGAGCAGGGCCCCACTGCCCTATGAGACACAGTGGGCCTGTGCTTGATGCTCTGTGCTGGCCTCTCCCATCAAGACACTCCAGCCCTGACACCCTAGGTCCACGTGGCTGCAGAGCAGTGAGCTCAGTGCCATGTTTGGCCTGGAAAAACATGAGATGGTCTTTTTGTCACTGTGACATTGCCATCTTCACAATGGGGAGGCTGCATCAGGCTGCTCACTTTGAAGCTGCTTGTTTGGATAAGGGTGGGTTTCACTGTTGGCTGTTGAGCTCGTGCAGTGTTGATGCTGTATGTGCCACCCTGTTGATGGTGTGGAGTCTGTCAGGGCTGAAGTGGGCTGTGCCCTGGGGATGGCACAGATGGTGTGAGTTTTCACTGGCTGGCCCTTTCTAGTTCCTGAATAGGCAGCTTCCGTCCTCAGCAGGGGAGTCACCAGTCCCTCTGCAGGTCTAGAAACTGTGCAGGAGGGGTGCACCAGGCAGCCTGATCTCATCCTAAATTCCTTTTGGTTTAGGTTTGGGCGTGGGTTTAGTGTTAACCAGTCTGTGTGTTCACATTTTTGTCTGTACATTTTTAAACAGTAAAAGTATTCTTTTGTATAAATATATCATGTTTTGTACTTTTCCCTGCCTCACCATGTGTGTATTTTGTCTTTTCATTATTAAAGTTGTACCATCCTTTTATTTTTTATTCCCTTTTGTCCTACTTTTTTTGCTCTCTGTTTCCAACAGTGGGTTCCTTGGGCCAGTGTCACTGACCATTGGGTTTGGCTAGTGACCCAGTCTCATGTGTGCATGATTCGTTCTGTGTTAAGATCTTTCAGGCCTGGCTGAAGAGAAGACTCCCACGGGCATGGCCCCAAGTCACCCAGGCAGCTACAGCAACCCCCAACTTGACCCCGAGATGAAGCCCCATTCCTACCTGGAAGCCATTAGGAGTGGCCTTGACAGCGTGGAGGCTGGCAGCTCCTACAGCAGCGAGCAGCAACTGTGCCCCTATGCTGCAGCTGGGGAGTGCCGCTTCGGGGACGCATGTGTCTACCTGCACGGGGATGTGTGTGACATCTGCAGGCTCCAAGTTCTGCACCCTTTTGACTCAGAGCAGAGGAAAGCTCATGAGAAGGTAATGTAGCCCTTGACGTGAACTCACTGAGAAACCTGGACTGTAGCAAGGAATAGGATCATTGGTTCTGCAGCCATCTTTCTGCCAAGAGTACCTGCGTTGTGTCCCTGGTACATTTACATCCCATTTTCAGGGGTTTTAAATCCTGTTGTCATTTTGTGAATTTTGGATTATTTAGAATAAAGAGGAAAAGAATAGGCATCAGAAATGTAAACCACTGTCAAGCTCAGAGAACAGAAAAACCTCAGGATTTGGGGGGGTATGTGTGTGCATGTCCTGCCTTCATGTTCATACCTTGTACCTGGGGTCCAAGCAGCCTGAGTTTTGGAGGCCATGAGGAGTCCTTTGGCACCAGGTGTTTGGCAGGACCTCTTTATTATGTGTGCCCCAGTGTCTCTGAAAGCTCTCCCTTATCCTGGGCCTGTGCTTTGCAAAGGGTTTCTGAAGAGGGTAGATGCGTGGGGGCTAGTTTTAGATGCATTATATCAGGTGAGGAAGGCTAAATGTTGCTGAGGGGCCGAGCAGTGTGGCCACTTCACAAGGGAAGACCCCTCTGGTAGGAACAGCCAGGCATGGAAGCTCTGCCCCATGTACCTGGGCAGGCCTGGACTGGCTCACTGTGCTCACTCGCAGCCAACTTGGGCCTTGCCTCAGTCCTTGGTGGTATTCTCCGGGAGCACTGTGCTGCTGCCCCTGACTAGATTGCTGCTGCTGGGCCTCAGCTCCTGGCCTCTTCAGCATTTTGGGGGATGGAATGTATTGAGAGGCCAGGAGACAGGATCCCAGTCCTTGCAGCCTCTCTGCTCCCAAGGCTGTCCTCTTAACCTTTCCAGGTCTCTGTGACCCTGCTATAAATGAGAGGTGACCACATCCAACTAGGAAAGCAAGGAGCAGAGCAAGGCAGCCTTCGGCCTTCTTTGTAGTCTGATAGGGCCCCAAGTCCTAAATCTGGCTGCTGACCTTGCTTATGGCAGACAGGCCATGGTGGTGTCCTAGAACCCGAACCCCTCACGTTGTCTGCCACAGGTCTGCATGGTGTCCTTTGAGTCCGAGATGGAGAAAGCCTTTGCCTTCCAAGCAAGCCAGGACAAGGTGTGCAGCATCTGCATGGAGGTGATCCTCGAGAAGGCATCAGCCTCTGAGAGGAGGTTTGGGATCCTGTCCAGCTGCAACCATACCTACTGCCTGTCCTGCATCCGCCAGTGGCGCTGTGCTAAGCAGTTTGAAAACCAGATCATTAAGTAAGTGCTCCTGGGCTGTTCTTGAGGCTGCAGACCTCTGCCTTCTACTGCTGCCCTGTTCCTTGACTTCTTGGCCCCACTTCATGGATGGGACAGCTCACTTGGCCTTCCTGAGCCAAATGCCTTTCTTTTCCTCTGATGATGGTGACAGTTCCTGTCAGGGCCTGGGAACTTAGCAAAGGGCAAGTACTTGGTGTCACTGCTCAGAGCCATCTGCTAGACCTGCCTGTGCCTAGTTTAGTTGCCTAGTAACCTTGAGAGCTATTTTTCTTTTCACCTTAAAGGAAAAAAAAAAAAAGGATTACATAGAATGATGTGTGGGGCCATTTCCTGTTGCCTGACACATGGATGTGCCCCGTGTGGCTGACACGGATTCAGGGTGGGGGTGGGAAACATGCCTGTGGCACAGTCACTGCCTGTGTGGTCCTGTCAGGCATGCTTCACACTGTTAGCTTGAGGACCGCTTGCTGTCACCCTCATCTTACAGAAAAGGAGACAGATTTGGTGAGTCATGTCACTGGCCTAAAGTCACGTTTATGTGCTTGCACAGCAGCTTTAGTGAGTGGCATTTCGTATGCTTTCAGACCTATGTAGCCATCACTGCACTCTGACTTTTGATCATTCCCATCCTATAGTCACTTGTTACCTTCCAGCTACTTGCCCTATTTCTTCAAGTGCCTGTTACTGGGCATGATGTCCTACTGAATGGCAGATGTCATCCCCTCACCTGTCCTTCCACTGGTGGGTATTGGGTTTCCCTGCTTGGCCTTAGGGGTGATATACCCATGCATACTTGTGGACAAGTTCTGTGTGGACAGGTGTGCATGGTTCTAGGTGTGCTCCAGGACGGGGTTCCTGGGTCGCAGGCAGCTCTGTGCTGAAAAGACTTTTTCCAGAATGGCTGTCGACACTTGGCTTTGTCTGTTTCCAATTGGACCCAACCTCGTGGATGCGAAGTGGGCTCTGGTCTTGCTCTTGATTCACATTTGAGCATCTTTTGAAGTGCTGTTTTCAGCAGTAAGTGACACTGTTAGATGACACTCTAGGGATCTTTGGTGGAGGAGACACCTATAGGAGCAGCCCAGGTTTTGGAGTGGGATGTACACAGAATTTCTCCCTTACTAACCTGATTCTTATTTCAGGTCTTGTCCAGAATGCCGTGTAATATCCGAGTTTGTCATTCCAAGTGTGTACTGGGTAGAAGATCAGAATAAAAAGAATGAGTTGATTGAAGCTTTTAAACAGGGGATGGGGTAAGTGCCTCGAATTCACAGGACCCTCATGCCATCCTGTGCGTTTTTGACCTCTGCCTTCTTGAGCCTGGGTGCTGCCTGCTGCCTGGTTTATCCATTCTTCTACTGATGGATACCCCAGTTCCCAATTCTGGCTGTTTTGAACACTTTTTTAGAATTCCATTTAACATACAGTATTTTGTGGGTCTGTATCTGTGTGTGTGTGTGTGTGTGTGTGTGTGTGTGTGTGTGTATGTATGTGTGTGGTGCTGGAGATCAAATCCAGGGCCTCGATAAAGAATTGGACCATAGGGCCAGGGATATAGCTCAGTGGCACAGTACCTTCTTGGCATGTGATTCCCTGTACCAAAAGAAAAAAAAAAAAACATTTGAGCTAAAGTACTGAACCACTAACCTACACCCTAGCCAGCTTGACCCTTTTTTTTTATAAAGAGATTTCATAATTTTTCCTACCAACTTTTATGCTTCATTACTATCTTCTGCACTATAGATGTACAGAAGGTAAAAAATGTAACTTTTGTCTTAAACTTGTTTTTTTTAAAAGAGGAAAACTTTGGCTGGGTGTTGTGCACATCTGTAATCTCAGCACTCTAGGAGACGAGGGCAAGAGGATGGCAAGTTCAGGCCCAGTGTGGGTAATTTAGCAGCTTAGTGAAACATCTCAAAAATAAAAAAGAGCCAGGCAAGTAACCCAGTGCCCAGATACTTATTTGTGATGTTCTTTCATTTGATGTACATAATCCAACATCCATACTCATGGGCCATAGAACTCACATTCAATCAACTAGATTAAAAATACTCAAGAAAAAATTTGCATTTGTGCTGCCAACAGATGGGTTTTTCTTCCTTTTCCCTAAAGTCTGTTGCAGTGGCTGTGTGCATACCACTTGCACTATATAAACAGAATAATCTGGAGTGGACTAAAAGTGGCAGCATGGGCACAGGCCACATTCAGGCATGACGCCACTTAATGAGGGACATGAGCACCCATGGATTATGGTGTCTGGGGAATCCTGGAGCCAGGACCTCAGGAACTTAAGGGATGACTAGAATTCCCTCACTTGGCATAATTTACCCTGTGCCTCAAGAACTGCCTTTCACACTTTGTTGCTGTGTTGGCCAACAACTTTGATTTCCTTTCTATCGGACACCCTTCAGGAAGGCTCTCCTCACTGAGTGCTTTGGCCTCAAGAGCTGGGGCTCTGCGGTTCTCTTCCCCAGCACTTTGCTTTAATGTATGTAATGGTTCTGATGGCAACTTGGGGAGCTCGATTTGTCATTACCTGGTTGCTCCCGATATTTTCTCTTTATCCTGATTGTCTGCATTTGGGTATTTGGCCCAGGAGTGGTTTTCTTCATACCATACTGGTTGGTAGTCTCTGAGTCTCTGTTTGTCATTCAGCAAATGTTAGGGAATTTTGACCACCATTTCATTAAACTTTTTTCTAGCATTTTTCGTCTCCTGGGACTAATTATATGTATGTGATAGGCTTTTTGATATTGTCCCATAAGTCTCTGGGGGCTCTGTGAACTTGTTTTCAATCTGTTTTCCTTCTCTGTTCATCTCCAACATATACATGTGGCTACTTTGAAATCTTTGTCACCTAGAAGCTGGTCTTTTTTTCTCTGAAGAATGGGTCCCATTTTCTTGGTTGTTTTGATTCTGCTACTAGGCTGCATCTCCAGCCCTTTTATTTTGAGCAGATTCACCGTATTGACAGGGCTGGGCTGAACCTTGTTATTCTCCTGCCTCAGGCCCAAGAATCCTAGGATTGCAAACATGCACCACCTTGCTGAGCTAAAGTGTTATTTTTAACAGATTGGTAAAACACCTGAAACTCACACTCAGAGCTGTGCCTTCTTCCTTCTCTGCATCTCAACTATTTTGAGCAAGTGGCTCGGGCTCTGCTCAGAGCCCTGTGCAGGTAACATGAGCCATGGGCCAGGTACTCCTTCTCCTACCCACCTCTGTGAACTGATTCCTTATCCCCTTGTGCAGTTGCATCTCCAGCACTGCTCTTGACCATCTGGACCAAGAGAGCCCCCTCCCTACCACATCCAGCCCTTCAGGTGTTGAACCCTCTTCCTCAGGCTCTTACTGCTTTTGTTCCCTCTCCAGTGATTTCAGAATAATCTACAGGGGAAGAAAAATTAAAGTGAAACTCGATGTTACCTTTTAAAGTGGTTGCCTTGTGCTGCTCATCAGTTACTAAAGCTTCAGTGTCTCACATCTTCTCCTGCATTGTTTCCAGCCTGTCATCTGAATGTCCACAAGAGGGCAAGCATAGAAGGGCAGATGGCTAACTGTTAGGCCTAGCCCCACTTCCTTCTGATGACAGACGCTGGCTGAGCCCGTGCGGTACCAGGCTTCTTCAGGCCATGCGCCCCGGGGTGTGGGATAAGTTTGATGTCAACTGGGGAAATGTGACCCAAGCCAGAATAACAGGGCACAGACAACCCATGTAGGGCTGTTGGAAGCCCTAATCGGGAACAGCCATGCATGTGGCACAAGGCTGGAGTGACAGGTACCTGGAGGTGCCAACTTGGGTCCTTGGAGGGAAGACAAATGTGCAGAAGGATGTGGCTGGAGGATGGACTGGATGTGCATCTGACCTTGCTGACCAGACAAAGCCGAGGAGGCTCTGGATGGAATTCTAAAGTGGAAAGCATGTGCAGAGCTAGGTGCCCTAGAGAAGGGGAGGGGAGGGGAAGAGAGGGAAGTGGACTGAGCTGGAGGCTTGGCTGCCCAGGCCCACTGTTTCCCTGTGCCTGGCCACTACTGGTCAGGAGGAGGGCAAGTGTTTGCGTCTGGGGGCTGTGGGCAGACACAAAGACCCCAGCTTTACTCCTTGATCCCCAGAGGAGCTGCTGAGCCTTGTTTAGTCCTTTGGCTGCTGTCATTCTGTCACCCAGCTGTAATGCGACCTGCGACAATACAGCCTCTCTCCAGGCCCGTTTCTCCACCCGCACCCCACATTCTCCCACGTGCCTCTGCCTCTTGATTAATATGTTTCCCACTCTTCAGGAAAAAAGCCTGCAAATACTTTGAGCAAGGCAAAGGGACCTGCCCATTTGGAAGCAAATGCCTGTATCGCCATGCTTACCCTGATGGGCGGCTGGCAGAGCCTGAGAAGCCCCGGAAACAGCTCAGCTCTGAAGGCACTGTGAGGGTGAGCACAGGCCATGGGGCCACCTGTGGGGGGATACCAAGCTGTGGGCTCATCCTCTGACCGTTTTGACAAGAGTGTGGGGTGGCCAGCAGGAGGACATGGGCACAGCCTGCAGGTTGCCTTTTGTGGTGACTTGGTGGCTGTCTTTACAGTTCTTCAATTCAGTGCGGCTCTGGGATTTCATCGAGAACCGCGAAACCCGTCAGGTCCCCAGCACTGAAGATGTGGATGTGGCTGAGCTTGGGGATCTCTTTATGCACCTTTCTGGAGTAGAGTCGCCAGAATCCTGAAGGCAGCAGCCGCCCTGCACCTTGGGAACTGTCAGCCACCAGTCTGCCAGGTTGCTGCACATAGCCCGCCACTTGGAGTTGAGCAGATTGTCCTTGCTCTTGATCTCACCCACTCCAGTATGACAGTCCAAGGACACGAGGAGGATATAAAATAACCTACTAAGCATATGTAATCACTATTTTTATAGTTGATATCTTAGTTGCACCTGCAGCCCCTCAGGAGTGTTAACTGGACTGTTTTGGTTGCTTTAGGGCAACCTGGCTCCTGTCCTTTTTGACCTGTTTTCTCCTCAGAAACAGTAAACTGGTAGCTAAAGCAGCAGATTCATTTTTTCTTACCAAAGGATTTTGCAAATTTGCAAAAGGATTCCTCTATGTTCGTGAAGCCCTCTTGCGCATTAAACAGCATTTGACATAGACTCCACGCTGAGCTGAGTCCCTCCAGTGCTCCAGGCCAAAGCAGTGGGGATGTTGCTGCATGCGTAGCAACAGTGAAAGTGCCCATCTTCTGCCTGGGAAATGGAGTCCCTGCCCTCCTGGGAGCTCATGCCCATCATGGTCATTGTGCTGAGGGCTCTCAACCCACATTGCTAATACTCAAGCCATCCCATCTCACCTGGAAGTCCTGGTTTAGGTGATGATCTATAAAAACTTCAGCACACTGAAAGCATTTTCTGGTCCTGAGAAGACCTGAGGCTGCATCGTCTGCCATCAGCTTGATTTTAACTGGAGAGTTCATGTGACCACACAAGTCAGAACCAATTTTTCCAAACCTGAATTTATTTTTGTAAAAAGCTATAGATTACCAAATGTTTTATAAAGTGCATTACTTGAAGTGTGGGTAGAAGCTGTCTTACCTGACTTTAGAGTCCTTTTTGCTTTTTACAGTTAGGCTATATGAAGTCCACTCCCAGCCAAGCTCTGGCCATTTCCTTGAACTCTGCTGCAGAAGAAAGGAAGCAGGCACATGAAACTGCAGTGGGAGCAGGGCCTGCTTCCAAAGGAGTTAACAGCCATCAAATCTAGATTTAATTTATTTTATTAAAATAACATAATTGAGGAACAATCAGATAACTTGTATCTTGTCAGGTGCAATAAAAACAAAATTAAAACCCAGATCATCAAGAAAACCTGGGTCCTGGCTTCCTCGCATACACGACACTGAGGGTGACTAGGGACAGGGCTGGCTGGCGCTCGCCCTGGGGCAGCTCCTGGAAGACAGATTCGGCGAGATGGGGCTGCTCCTGGGGAGGGCAGATGGGACATGGGGTACATGTCCCCACAGTCGAGTTCCATAGTACCAAAGCAGGCTCTCAGTGGCCGGGTCCCGGCAGTCCTGGCTGTTTGGTGCAATATGTGCAAAACTGTTTGGCCCTGCACCACTGTCCAAGAGGTGAAGAAGCCGATTTCCAAAACACCATGTGTCCCCACAGTGGGGCCAGGCTGTCCACCACCTTTCTCTCTCCCAAAGCATTCCCCCATCACTGCCAGCCAGGGCCCAGCGTGGTATTGCGTGAGATCGGTGTGCACCTAGAGAAGGCTGGGCCCACAGGGACGAGGCAGCAGGGTGGCAACCAGCTTCCTCTGGGGCCACGTGGGTAGAGAAGAAGGCAACATGAAGTAAGGCCTTGAGTGTGGTCTAGAAGGTCCTTCCTTAGCAGCTTCTCTGGACACATGCACTCCGCCCCAAGGACATCAGAAGAGTGGTGCTGCTGATTCCCTCCCTCCCTGGGTGCAGAGCCAACTAGAAGACAGGCAGCCGCGGGGATGTGGTCAGTGTACATGCGTTGATGTCCTCGGTGTGTGCTGCCCGATGCAGGGATGGCTCGGACGCGCTTCGATTGATCTTGGGCAGAGAGTGCTGGAGCAGCTCAATGGAAGACAGGATCTGAAATGCAGCGATGAGGATAGTGAGCCAGGTCTCAGGGCTCGTGTCAGCTGGTGCTCTTGGGCTGGGTCCCCTCCTCATTTTAAACCTGTCCCACACCCGCTAAGGCCTCACCTGGGGGAAGAGAGGCCGCTCCTCCTTTACTTTCTTCACACAGTCGGCCACCAGCCGCTTCATGGCCTTGGGGCAGTTCTTGTAGAGCTTGCTGAGGTCTGGTGAGGCGTAACCTCGGCCCACCATGAAGATGATCTAAGGGGATACAACAGTGAGAAGGAGGAGGGGACCAATAGGTTCACAGGCAGTCAGAGGCTAAGGCACAGCATGTCACCTGGTCACGGTTGTTGATGTGGGAATACGGAAGCTCCCCCGTCATCAGCTCATACAGCACAATCCCATAGGAGTAGACATCCGACTGAAAGCTGAACGGGTTGTTGTCCTGCATTCGAATCACCTCTGGGGCCTGTAGGGACAGACCCATGCATCACCTTGAGGTGGCCCCACAGATGCCAGGGCCAGGTGGTGGCTAAACCCAGTTCAGAGTTTATAGTCTCTGCCCAGGTGTCACAAATGCACCTACTCCAACCTGACCCATCTCTCCCACTGCCTCAGGAAGCACTGTCTGCCAGCTATGTGAGACTCACCATCCAAAGCACGGAGCCAGTGGGCTGCTCCACCTGCTGAGAACCACTCCAGCGTGACTTCACTGTTGCCAAACCAAAATCGCCAATTTTTACTGTTAGGCCTTCATGGAGAAATATATCTCAATGCCTATTAAGGACTCTGGCTTCAAAAGAGTCGACCTAATTTGAAAAACTTCCCAAAGGTACCTTTCACAATGACCTCTACCTAACCCTCACCCAGCCTTCTCTGCCCTGCATCTGCTAGGTTTGGGAAGCTTTCAAAAGTACTTTCAACTTCCCTTCTTCCAGGACGCCCATTCCCACCCATTTCCTTGCCTATTCCCATATCCAATGGAGGCTCTCTGACCTCATGACCTTCCCATGTGATGCAGGAGCATGGCTTGGACACTGCCCACACTTGGCACTCATGGGCCAGCAAGACAAAATTCCTGCCTGAGTACTAACAGCTGGCATTCAGGAGTTTCCCCACTTGATGATCTCAAGGTAACTAATTCCCTCCTAGGTAAAATCAGGCAGTGTATATCTGACTATGACCTGGCCCAGGAATTCACGCCTGCTTTAAATCGGTGGTGTCTGATGTCATGATGTGGGATTTTGCTGCCCAAAAAAACTGCCAGTGAAGGGTGTTCTGTGCCTGAGATAAGTACACAAAATAGCCACACAGGCTGCCTCTCCTGATGCCGCTCCACACACCTCCCTCACCCCCTGCCCAGAAGCATGCTCCTTGCAGAGGGACGGGTATTACATGCCACACCACTTAGCGTGAAAAACTTCAGCTGTTCTTCCTTCTATGAAACATGTTAAGTCTCAGGAAGGCTTTTGGACCTCTAAGGAAACTACTTGTGTACCTTCAAAGACAATGTTCGGTAGTAATTTTGGAAATCTTGCTAGAGTAGCATACAGCTACTTTCTCACCAGGTACACAAACATAGTGTCACAAACTAGAAATAAAAAGACTGTAATAAAAATAGGTCTGTTTTAAGTCCCAATACTTCAAATCACTGTTGCTGAGAAAAACCTAGGAAAGAAAGGCACGTTTCCTGGACACTGCCCCTTACAGTGTGGGAGGCAGAGGCAGCGTGAGTCAGCCTTGAGGTCTGACTTGCTTCTTCCTGGTTTTGGGCTCTTTCCCTAAAAAGCTGTCCTCTGGCACTAACGTTCTTGTGGTTATCAGTCACCCTTGTTTGCTAAGTCTGAGCTGAGACATCCAATGACACAAACAGTGAAGGATACTGTTGGATTTCATGTCCCGGTGGATGATGTTCTTCGCATGCAAGTAGCTGTGAAGGGAAATAAATCTACTAAAAACAGTGGGAAAGAGACAGTTTGAAACCATAACTAAGAAATGAAGCCACCTGTGGGCCTGGCTCTAGTGGGAGAGACAGACAGGCTACCCTGGTCCACAACACCACTCACCCCAAGGGAGGCCATAGACAAACATGCTAGTGCTTTAAGCATCAGTTTTACTCCAACCTAGTGTCCACCTGCTGATGGGACAGGACGGTGCAGCCTGTCCCTACACGGCAGTATTAGTCACCAGGAAAAGGAAGTTCAGACACATGCAGCTACCTAGATTCAGACCAAAAACACAAAGCCAAGTAAGAGATGGCAGGGACAGAGGACCAGGTATTTCACATCTCCTAGGATTCTGTTGATACGAATGTACAAAACCAGAGACAGGAAGGAGAGGCCCAGGGGCTGGGGTAGAGAGGGCAGGGTGACAATGAACACAGAGGTGTCTTTGTGGCTGACATGACAGTAGTGATAAACATTGTACACATGTGGAGGATAGCAAGCTTTATGGTATGTGAGTTATATCAATAAATTTTTTAAAACAGTATTACTCTATTGCTTAAAATTTAGTTCCTTGTGAAGGTACCTGTTATAGGAATTCTGACAGATCCAGGAAGGCAAGCACCCCACCGAGCCATGGGCAGCTGGGCTCGAGAGGACCCTGTCAGCTACAGGCCAGAGGGCGATGTGGAGCCAAGGCACTGAGGACGCCTGATCTCAACCACCCGCTTGAGCAGAGCCCTACAAGCAGCATTCAGGGGCCACTGGATGATTCCCAAGTGTGGCCTGGCCGGTGAGGACCTGGAACAGATCCCAATGCCTGACCCTTGCCCACAGGCTCCTTGCCAGCCAGCGTGTAGGCCACTTGGCATCACTCAAGGTTGAATGGCTCTTCCAGTTCCACTTACAGCCAGCTCAGCGCTCAGCCATTCATACTCACTCCATGCCCTGCGCTGTCTGTCGAGCAATATCAATCAGCTGGAACATCTGGAACTTGGTCTCCTGGACGTGCAGGTGTTTGTAGAGGCTGCTGCCCTCGCACCACTGTGTCACAATTGCCAGATTGTCCTTCGTCATGTACCCCATAAAGAGCAGGATGTTCACATGCCGCGTTTTGCTGGGAAAGAAATGAGAGGATGCTCAGGAAGTCTCCACTGTCCCACGGCCTGGACCCTTGTGTCCTCGCCACCACTGACAGAAGCCCACACCCCAGCTCAGGCTCTCAGCCACAGTGTCATCATCCTTAGTGCTGGCCTTGCCCACAGGGGTACATTCTCTCTGACCAGTGACATGGCTCTCCATGAGCTGCAAGGCCTGTCCCCTGTGGAACCCTCCACCAATCAACCCGCTCCTGCAGGGCACAGCAACTCAGGATACAATGCTGAAGTTTTGAAACCCAGAGTAAAGTAACCTGGCTATAAAACAGTCTTGAAAATAAAGATTAAAAATGGGACCTATTTCTCCCAATGTCAAACCAAAACCCGATAGACAGAGCTGGGTGTGGAGTACAGTGTGCCTAGACAGGTCCATGTGACAAGAGCATGTCTACCTCCCTGCCTTGGGGACAGCACGTGGCTGCCTCAAGGGACAGGACTCACCGCAGCACTGCCACCTCGTTCCTGAAGGCCTGGAACTGCTCTGGGGTTGGGTCCACTACCTTCAGGATCTTCACCGCCACATCTCCTGTAAATGAGACCACAGTCAGCACACACTCAGTCCAAGGGGTTGGAGGGTGTTTCCAGGTACCCTGGTGTTGAGGAAGATACAGGGCATCGCTTCTTCAGTCTACCCTTTATAAAGATGAAACAGATCTGCAAATTTCTAAATCAAGTGTCAAAAAGTCATCCTATAGTTTCATTGCCATCCTTACCCACCCAAGATCTGTGGCAGGCTTGGCTTCAATGATCATGTGGTTTACACCCTGGTAGCACCAGAAGTGAGGACACATGTGGTGGTCACCCCTGTGGCTAGAGGGGCTGAAGCCAGTGCATGGTCCTAGACAGTCCAGCAGGCCAATCTCTGTGTGAAACGCTGAACCAACTGGCCAGCAGAGGAGGAGAGATGCCTCTTTTTTTTTTTTTTTTTGGTACTGAAAATCAAACTGCGGGATTCACGCCTGCTAGGCTGGCACTGTGCCACCGAGCTACATCCCTGCCCCAGAGATGCCTCTTGTAAAAATAAAAACAAATCAAAGACACACATTCAAGTAAGCTGCCATGCCTTCCACTCTACTGAAAATCGTCCTAAGGATGAACAGCTACTGTGCCTGCCCCTGTGCACTCTCCCCCTCTTTCTGGCTGCACCGCAGCACAAATACCACTAGTCTGATTCTGCCTGTGGGACACGCTTGCCCCTGGCCATGCAGCTGGCCACACCAAGTCCGGTGCCCCCCCAGCCCCCCGCGCCCAGACCCACACCACACACTTGTGCCTGTGACCCAGGCGCCAATGTAACTCAGAACTACCCGGCTTGGCTCTTTCATGTCCCAGATCTATTACCGACATGGTTACAGTGGTGGTTACCATGACATGACTCCCTATCAGGATCCTAGGGACACTCGTGGCAAGGGATTTACAAAGCCCAGGCTTTCCCATGATGCCGGCAGCAGTGAGCACAGGGCCAGGGGTCAGGAGTGCTGCTTGGGGCACACAGGTGCATCCACGATGGCACTGCCAACCTGCAGCCCACATGCTACCTGCCCTTCTGGTTTTAAATATGATAAATCTTTTAAAATAACAGAAGCTTTGTGATGGATATACACAAACTATACTGTACAAGTCAGTTATATCCCCTATACAGAGCAGTCCAGACAGGCCACAGATGGGATACACCCAAGCCGCAATGCATCCCTGTTCTAAAGTAGCCTCCAAAAGACTCACCCAACACCTGTGTGCCTCCGCCCACCTTGCGCAGGTGATGCCTACTGTGCTCAGTTATCTCCTATCTAGGAATGTGAGTGTGGCTGAGGACACAGGGCTTCTCCCTCTGACAGAAGCAAGGCAGGGGGTTCCTGTGGGAGGACGAAAAAAGGGTTCTGGGGGGAACAGGGTACAAGGCAAAGCTGGTTCAGTGGGAGAGAGGACACAGTGAAGAAAGGACAGAAGCCCCCGCTGGGGGATCTGGTCTGGGACTGGCATAGGACAGAGGGGCGGACAAGTGTTTTGTAGCAGCCCAAATTAGGGGCAGGAACAGGGGCTGCCAGTGGGAATGGCAGGAGGGACAGACAGGAACCCTGAAGGGGAATTGGCCCACATGGAAGCCAAGCAAGCAGCAGGGCCAGGAACATGGCTGGTAGCTCAGGTCCTGCAAGCACACAGCTCTTGTATGGTGCACGGATGGGTGTGCACAGCCCTACCAGCCCACCTCAACTTTAAACAGCGTGACAGACTATGCAGTTTCTTACTGAACAGTTCTTGCCTGGCTTATGTGAAAGTGATCCCCACACGGCCACTAGAGGGACTCACTCTTCTGAGATGGATGAACAACCCTTACCGTGAAAGGGTTTCGACTCACAGAATGGCTTTCTACAGGTGCAAATGTCCTTGCCCTGTCTTCCAGACAGAGGCGACCAGACCTCCACAGGGCCTCAGACAACCCAAGTGATATCCAACCTCTGCATGCCTCAGTCCTAGGAGCCTCCCTTCCAGAAGCTTCTCAAGTTGGCATAGGGGCACACACCTACAATGCAGCACTTTGGAGGCTGAGGCAGGAGGATCACTGTGAGTTCAAGGCCAACCTGAAGTACTGGGCTCTCCGCACAGCCCAGTGAGGGCCATCTTGCACAGCCACCCTGGGCTACAGCCTTGCTCTCACCTCTCCCTCAGTGCTTGCACAGCATGCCTGCCGTCCCTCATGCACTGTCCACACCAGAGTGTGAACTCCATAAGGGCAGGGCTTGTTTGTTCACTGCTTCATTTCTAGCCCCAGAAGAATGCACAGTGTTTACAAATGTTCAAGAAGCACAATTAAAAATGAATGGGAACAAACTGAGTGCACAATGGGGTTACCAGGACTGGGGAAGGGTGCCCAATAAATAATCATTCAATCATAGAGAAGAACTCAAAGTCCTGGGAGCAACTGCACATTAGGGTGACTAGAGATGACAATAACGTACATTTCAAAAGCTACAAGATGGCTTCTCAGTCTTCTGCCTAAGATCAAGTCTAAAAGCCAAAAGAAAGGAATCTGAAATTTTTCACCAAGAAAAAATGATAAAAATTGGAGGAGACAGATATGTTTGAATCTAACTTAAGCATCACAGTGTATGCATATACTGAAATACTACATGGTATGACATTAATATGGACAACTGCTTTATGAATCAGTTAAAAATAAATTTTAAAACGTGAATGAATTCTAAGATGAAACTGTAGATAGAAAGCGAGTTATACATGGCTATCTGCAGGAGCTTGGTGGAGAACACTGGGACAGTTCTTCAGGCACAAGCCTTGGACTATGAGGCTGACAGTAAAGGTGGCCTCCACCTGCCTGGCCTCCCAGGTCTTTCCACACCCATGCCCAGGTACCTGCTGACAGGTACTCGCTCACAGCTGCTGACTGCTCATTCCTCTGGCCTTCTAAGCTCACTCTCATAAAAAACGGACTGCATGGTGACATATTTTCCTTCTATAATCATGCCAGCTCCCTGTAGTTGGCAGCCTCACCACTGGAAGGCCAGCACTCATGAACCCCAGAAAGCACTGTGTAAGGGGTAAGAATGATGGTGTTTATGGAACAAGGGAGCTCACAGGGGAGTCAGCAAGGCAGACATTCCCATCTTCTCTTCAGAGCAAAGCCAGAGGCAAATGTGCTACAGATGGTCTAACTTGGGCTTTTTCTACCTTAAAGAGTGTGAAAGCAAGAGATTCCATACAAACCATCACAGAATTCTGAATCTGATGTTTCTCTGGGCTCATGCTACCTGTGCAATCCTCTTGTGATTCACAAGGGGAAGCTGCTAGATACCCTCTGCACCCTGGGACTGAGTGAGGTGGGCAGTGAATGGGGCACCATCACTGCACAGTCTGCCTTCAGCATTTCCAACCTGAGACAGGCTCATCAGGACCGAAACCCCCTCTAGTGAAGGAACGCTGTGCAAACAAGTTAAGACACCTTCCTAGTTATCATACTTTTAAATTAGCTATTTATACTTCATTATCGACCACTGTTGGGAGAGCTGGTCCCACTTGCTACATTTACATTTGGTACCTTTTTTTTTTTTAAACCAGTACTGGGGATTGGCAAGTGCTGACCACTGAGCAACATCCCTAGGCCCATGTATCTACCTACCTATTTTGAGACACAGCCTCGCTAAGGAGCCCAGGCTGCACCTGAACTTGCAATCTTCTTGCCTCAGCAGTTGTGATGACAAGTGTCCAGTTTTGACTTTTACACACCTTTTCTCCTGCTCTGCCCAGAGGGCTCACCTGCCCATATTATAATCACACTGGCATTCCACAACAGAAGGACACTCAGTATCCTTCTCTCATTGACTGCATCGTAGCCTGACCCAAGCCTCCCCACACTAGGTCCAAAGTCAGCCCCACAGGGTGGATATCTCCCCTGCCCAGGACCACAGGCAGGCGGAAGCCAACTTTACTTTCAGCTTCAGACTCTGTGGTCTATGTTGCTGGTAGTGAGCAAAGCTGGTGCTCCCAGGGGGTTGAAAGCTGGCTGCAGAGGCCTCCTCCACAGGCACAGAGGCTGCCCCTCCCAAGCTGAGCTTCTGTCTCCACTGTTCCGGCCCCTCACTATTTGCTTGCACAGCTGCTGAGTTCAAACATCTTGGAACTGAAAATCCTAAACTGTTATTTTTAAGACACTGAATAGATTATAGTATAAACAAAAATTAGACACATACACAGAAAGCACAAAACTCTCAGCCTAGAATGTCCACTTCCTTGGCACCACATTCTTCCTTATTCATATGATTCTTTGCTCCTTGGGCCTATAATATCTCTACTGCCAAGGGCAAAAGCTCACACAGTGGGCAGGAAACAAGCCTACAGCAGTGCTGGTAATGAAGGCCTTGAAAAACTACAGAATGAAAAAGACTACCTGCCCCTAATGGAAACACTGGACACAATGACCATGCTTCCCTCCTCCGGCTACTAGCAACTTACAACACAGCTATTAGCTCTGCCACAGACCTGCACCCTTCCTTCCTGAGGCCCCTGCACATGTGGGCTGTCTCAAAATACTCTGCAAATGGGTTGCTTCTCTTGGTGGCAGTATCTTAGAGATGAGTTTCAAAAAGGAAGTATAAAAAGATTACCAATGTTCAGTCCTGAGCTGTTTAGGACCAAGATTTCTCAGATGATTGGCTGCAATGGCCACAAGCTGTGTCCACTCATGACACTGGGATTTCTGTTTTCTGCACTGTCAATTTCAATGCTCCTTTCCCATGATGTTCTTAGAATTCCCTCCGCTTTGCCCATTTATCTATAAAGACAGCTGTCATGGCATCCAAAGTAGAAATACACGAACCTATGTACTTTAGGATTTTGCTGGATTAGAACCTGAATTTAGAAGAGATGACTTTTTGGAAACATGCAACAAGAAAATACTGCCTATATTTGTTAATATCCTAAAGCCAGAGACATTAAAAATCCTGACACAGAAATGTGATGCATGTTGCCAAAATACTGAACATTGCCAAAACATACCCAAAACATACAAGCATACTAGAAGTTAAAATAGTGCCTTCCTTCCAAGTGACAAAGCATCTCCATTGAAGCAGAACACTTTGCTCCAAGAAGCAAGTCTGCACATTCTTGCCTTCCAGGACACTCACAGCTGACCACAGGGCCCAGCAGCAGCAGCTCCCTCCAAAGGCCCAGGTATCTCACCAGGGGCAGCCGAGCCCACTCTCCAGACCTGTTTCCCTACACGCCATGCTCTGCAAGGTTCTTTCCAGTTTTGAGTTTCTAGAATTCATGCCCCTGCTGCCCACAGCAGGTGCTGCCCAGCAGGTCCCATGAGCAGACTGCATTTAGTTTCCAATATCTGACTAGAAACTCAATTCTTGTTCACCAGTTTCTAACTGTTCCAAGAACTTTATAATCCCAAATAAAGCCCACAAAGAATGCTGTGACATTTGACACAGATACTATCAAGGTCCATCCTCAAGAGGTGGCCTGGAACCCACAGAAGAGAGCTGCTGCAACACCTCTCTGGCCTGCACCCACCTGCCCCAAGCCTGCAACCCACACAGGCCTACACTTACCATGCCACTTGCCCTTATAGACAGTTCCAAAAGAGCCTGACCCAATGCGGGTGGACAGCATCACTTCACTGGCTTCTATTTCCCAGTAATAACTTGAATCTCTCTGTCCGCGAGGCCTCTGGAATAAGGGGAGATTGTTAATAAGCTCCAGGGGAGGCAACAGCCTATTGACAGCTAGGACATCAAGCCAAAGGTCAATCCAACCCCACCTGTCCTACATCTTTAAAGACAAACACTGTAACTCTCATTTTTGTCTTCCAGAAAATGCCATTTTAGTGTGGAGCACATTGGCAAGATTCTCAAGCAACAAGCATGCCAAAAATGGTACTAAGATATATAATCTCACTCAATAGGCATATTTTACTAGAGTTCCATCCCAGAATAAGTTAAGAACACTATAGTTTCTAACAAAAGTGCTAATAGCATACTCACAATTTTGTTCTTCTCCTGTGTGCTGGGTCCTGGAGCACGCTCCCTCTGTGCTGGCACAGGAGTTTTGGGCTGTGACCAGCCTGTTGGGCTCAGGTTGTTGGGGCTGCTGGACAGGGCTGAAGGGGAGGCTTAATGGACAAGACAAACAGAGTCCACACGTGCATAAGCCCACAGGAGATACACAGCATAGAGAGAAAAGTCCATTACTGTTTGCTAAATGACTACAGAAAAGTACCTGATTCGCTGTGACTTCGAATTGCATCCTGAAACAGAAAAGGAAAACTGGTCAAGCTGTGGGCTAGAAGGAAAGTAGGGGAGATGTACAGGAACAAAGTGGACTGTAAAGCCTCTAGCACACAGAAAGTC
This sequence comes from Dasyprocta punctata, assembly GCA_004363535.1. Taxonomy (NCBI): domain Eukaryota; kingdom Metazoa; phylum Chordata; class Mammalia; order Rodentia; family Dasyproctidae; genus Dasyprocta; species Dasyprocta punctata. The sequence continues at coordinate 49,414 of RJWM01009098.1, forward strand.
TAATCCCATACACTAATCAGTTCTGTCAATTAAATTCACCAAATGCTGGAGGTCAATTACTCCAAGATTGGTTTTTAACCATTAGGAGGCCTAACATACAGTCTTTCATATTCCATAGAAACCGCATTTTTTCCAAGAAACAACACACACAAAAGGCACCCTTCCTAGAAAGGCTGGCACATCACTGTCAGTGAACCATTCCCAGGCTCCAAGTGTCAGGAGGGGAGGCAGTGACGTTCACACTAAACTCTCTCTTTCTGCACTAAGAATTAGGGGAACCTGACTTGAAGCTAGAGTCGGCCAGGGTGCACACCATGACTGACGCTTCACCTAAGACTAGATGACGGAAAGCACAACAGATCACAAGTCCTCTGGTCTGAAACTTCTATTTTACATATGAGAAAACAGGTGAACAGGCCAAGAGCTGTGGCCAGTGTCTCAGACAACCAGATAGCATTGTGCATTGGATAGGTCTCAGCCCGCAGCACCACAGCCGCTGCATGCTACCTCATACCACAGGGCGAGCGTGACATTAGGCCATCATGGAAATTCATTAGGAACTGTTCAGAGAACAGTTTAAACCTAGATCCTGGTATCTTCTCTGGAATGGAATTCATAACAAAATAATATAAAATCACATGCCCCGTTACCCTCAAAAAGGGCATCTTTCTGGGAAGTCCTGTGTGCTTTGCTTTGTGTAACGCTAGTGTAGACAAAATGTTTGATCCATACAACAGGAGCTAGAATGACCTAGTCCATGACATCTTCACAAGAGAAAACCACTATGAACCACCTGTCCACCTCCCCGACTGCACAGCGTCCTTAGCACTTAACAGTGAAACCTGGTTCTGCTTCTCAGCCCTGCCCAGCTCATCACCCACCTCGCCTGCAAGGGAAAGGGAGAAGTGCAAGAATCTCTAAAATTTTAGGTGTGGCGGAGTAACTGTCAGCAATAAGCTGGATGTCAATAGAATATTCACCAGTGATAGCTTCATTAGCCATCTAGTCTGTTGTTTTTAGTCAAAGCACAGAAAAAAAATTTTTATTCATCAGAATTATATTCCTAAGTATACAAAGATCTTTGTCCCTTCATGTCACAGTAATTTTCTTCCCTGTATTTATTAAGTAGCTCATATTATGCCACATTGTAACTACATTTGGATAGGTTTATCCTAGAAGAAATTTTTCTATGGCTCTGAAATCCAAATATTAGTTTAGGAGAATTATAAATACTTTGAAAAAAGCAACAATGTCAAGTTAAAAATGCTAAATCATTCTGGGTGTGGTGGCACAGGTCTGAAATGCCAGCTACTCAGGAGGCGAAGGCAGGAGGACTACAGTTTTAAGGCCAGCCTGGCAACTTAGCCAGATCTTGTCTTGAAATAAAAAAACACTGAGGTGTACTTCAGTGGTAGAGTACCACTGAGTTCAAACCTCAGTACTACCCAAAGAAAATGGTTGAACCATGTGATTTTTTAAAAAAATAAGCATGACAGTTACTGTACAATAAAACTTGAAAAATTTTCACTTTTAATGCTCCAAGTATTAAGAGTGCTTATGTAGAAGCAAATCATATAACAGAAGAAAAACAGCTGGCTTATTACTGTATTATTATTGGGATCATAGGGCGGACCAGTAATCAAGTTCACAGGTTATACATGGTCCCTCATGGTGGCAGTACAAGTGTGACACTGTGATCAAAGGCTGAGCCAGATAACCCTTGCCAGAGGTGGCAGAAGTCCCTGAGTGTTTCTAAGGAATAATTCATGGTGCAGAGCGGGCACACTCCTGGGCTTTAGTGCAGGGACAGAATGCTGACATTTAAGTGCCAAATAAGTCATGACAGTCTTAGCAATCCTGTTAATGACAAGGAAACAAAGGCACGAAGAAGAAATACCTACTCTTCCCCTCACACACAATCCTCTGGACCACGCCCTGGGAGAAGTATTCAGGCTGTTATTCTAGTCCAAAGCAATGAAAAATAAAGAATAAAGAACAAAGCAAGTAGTTTAAGTATATTCAGTTATTATTAAAGATGAAGTAGAAAACAAACAGAACATACCAAAAAGTCAAGAAAAGAAAAGTCAGATTGAAAACTCTAGCTTTGGGCACTTCTACACCTGCTTACTTAACTCCAAGAACTCCACCCTTTCATTTCTAAATGAGGTCATTTAAAAGTCTTCTGAAGAATTTGTACCATCAATGCTTTCCTCCATATACCAGAATGAAACTACTCTTTATGACTCTTATGAAGTATTTCAATGAAAAGCTATTCCAACCTGGCACAGGAGAATGAGTTCAATTGTGAATACTTCAGAAGTTTTAGTTGTCTACTTGAATAATATACTAACTTGATTATTCTGCCAGTATACAGATAATCTGAACAAAAATAAAAGTATTTTAAATCAAGGGGCCTGAGAAAACGCTGTAACATTCCTGATCAGATTTGAAACCCAAATCCTGGCCCAACCATCAGCTATGAACTGACACAACTGCAATGCAGGGACCCCTTACCTCAATCATCCTGCTGTCCACAGGCAGCGTTGTGCTGACCATGTGAACGTTAGGTGTGGACGTTGACCTCTGTCTCTGGGAGAGGGAACCTTCGGAGGAGGGGCTGGAGGAGTTGAAGGTGAAGGCATGAGGTGTGGAGTACCTGTGCTGGGAACTGGGCAAGGGGAAGAAAGAAGATACCTTGATTGGTGCTCGAGTTGCCCCACTGATGCGGTCTTTCAGCTGCCTGCCCTTCACTAAAACATGTGGGAACAAACTTAGCTATAAACGTCTCATTCTTTCAATCTATCATTTAAAAAAATTCTCTTCTGTATAGATGCTTCTGCATGTAAACTGTTGTTTTCACAGTGCTAGGGATCAAACTCAGGGCCTCATGCACACCAGGCAAGCACTTCACCACTAAGCTGCATGACCCTACTGCATGAAAATTTTTGAAGACAAAAATACTAGTGTATGAGCTTGTAATAATGAAAATAATACATGTTTTCTTTCCAATAAATCAGCTCTACACAATACATGGAATTTTTACAGCATTTCCATGAAAGAACCGATTAACATTTGGCAAATACCACCTGCCAACCTAGGTGAAACCTGCCCAGTTTCATTCAGAGACCAAATTAGAGTGTTAAAGAAGATCTAGAGTAGATAGTTAGATCTGCTCAATGCCTCTGCAAAAAGGCCAACATTTACCCACTGTACATGCTCTCCCCTAAACCAGCATACAAAGAGAATTACTGTCAACTTGGTGTTAGATCTGAACTACTTAGCTGTAAATAAATCACTAGCTTCTTTCAGCCAATTTGACAACCACCCCTCTCTATCAACCAATCTGGGAGCACACATAAAGGTAGAACATCTGCAGCTGGGACATAGCTCAATCACTGGCAGCATTTGCTTGCCAGGGTTCGATTCCCAGAAACGCCAAACAAGACACAACAGTGCAGCTAGGTAAAGCTCAGTGGTAGGCACTTACCTACATATATATAGGAGGCCCTGGCTTTGAGTCCCAGCACCAAAATACCAAGTATAACAGAACATTTTCATTACCTGCTTTAAAGATTAATTTATCCTATGTTCAGATTCAGGTAACATGTATGAATTCACACAACGGAAGCTAGTTTTTATAAGGGGAATTGTTCTATCATCTTGAAAAGTCACCTTTCCAACTAATTCTGTATATATACCTTCAGAAATCTAGTTTCTAGGGCCAGGAGTTTGGCTCAGTGGCTTAAGCACCTGTCTGCCTTCCTGGCAGGCGCAAGGCTGTGAGTTCGATCCCCGGTGCCACAAAAAAAGAAACCTAGTTTCTTCTAATCTTCAGAGGCAACCACAGTATCTTGGTCTAATGTGCTTTTCAAATTATCAAAAAATTAGACTCAAATATATATCATTTCAATAGGAATTCCTTGGTTTTTGTTTGCTTGTTTTCTTTTGGAGACAGGGTCTTACTACATAGTTCAGGCAAGCCTCAAAGTCACAGCAATCCTCCTGCCTCACAGCCTCACAAGTGCTGAGATTACAGGTATGCACCACCTCACCTAGTAAATTCCTTATTCTGAGATAATGCTATCTTTAACAATTTCTCCAGTAGATTTACAAGGTATTAAATATTACCTGATGACATACACATTAAAGACAGATATTTTTGATAAAGATGTAGACATCATTTTAGATTCTAAATTCATGTGTAACACTGAGCAAGATGTGAATGCAAACTGATTTGTTAAAGATAAGATATGGAAACTGACAGGCATCTTTTAAATAGTATTTATACTGAAAATCTAATTAGATTACTTTTAGCAATACAAAACCCTAAGAAGCACTCATTTTAGGTTCTACATTCATGTGTAACACTGAGCAAGATGTGAACTCAAACTGATTTGTTAAATGTACTGTGGTAACAGAAGGGATGCAAGTCCAAGTCACTTTCCAGAATGCAAGAGCTACAGGGCCACAAAGAGACACTTCCACATCTGGCTGTGCTGCCAGAAGCAGCACAGGACAGAGGAGCGAACACCAGCAGCCCTTGCCTTCTGCATTAAGGCTTCTGAACCCAGCCCCTTGCCTAACACAGCTTTCCAAAAGAAAGGCTCTGGGTCACAAGTTACCTAACAGGCATCCGGGAAACAGACTCTCGCATTCGACGCATTGTCAAAGAAGGTAGTGCTGGGGCACCACTGTCACCAAGAGTGGAATTTGGAAACAACCTAAGAGAAATCAGGGAAAGACTGATTTACAGACATGCATGAACCTCAGAGAGGCCCAGTCATCCTGCCCCCTGCCAGTGAAGAACAGCGCTTTCCCCAGGCACATTTCCCCCACCACTGTGGCCACGTGAAGGAAGAGGACTCCCACACAAGTGCCAGGGTCCACTGCCAGAGTCCACTGCATAACAGATGTGAGCAACAGCACATGCCAGTGAACACATAGGACCCAGCAAGTATCTTTACGACACACTGGTGTGATGTCCAGCTATAGCAAAAGAATGTATTTTAGAGCTACAGCAGGATGTTTTACAACCTATGGAACAGAGAGCTTTTCTGGAAACAGGGAAGGCTAAGTATGAAGAAAAACCAGACTTAACACCAAAAGCCCTAAATAGAAGGAACAGTGAGGTGACAATTATCTGGGCTCCATCCCTCCATGTAGGGCCACTGAGAGTTATCACACACTGTCTCAGAACACTGCAAGGAAGGCTAACGCCCCAGTTTTCAGGTATGTAAACTAAGGTTCAGATATATCACAGGTAATGATGCTTGGACACGTCACAGGTAAGGACAAAACTGGTGTGGCAACGTGGCCACTGGACTTCAAGCTTGTGCCCTCTGTGCTACTCAAGTTCAGCCAACACCAACTACCATGTAACTGAAAAGGACATGCCCAGTGTGGACTAAGGCAATGCCCTCTTCCCCCTTGGCTTCTATGGTACTCTCAGTAAAAGATAAAACTTTGACATTTCACAGTAAGTTTTTAAAAGGCATTTTGAAATGTACTTTTACTGTAAATTTTTATTTAATAAAATTAATTATTTGATGTGTATAACACACAGTTTGGTGCCTGGTATGGTCTCTGTAAGAGTTATGAGTCTTTACCTGTTTAAACCCAAATAATTTTTTCTCCATTTTGAGATGCCGAAAACAGCACCAACTATGCTGTGTGGGTAGTGGCTATGGTGTATGTGTGTGTGTACTAGGGACTGAAAAACTGAGGACACTTTCCCATTGAACTACATCCCTGGCCCTTTTTAAAATTATTTTGAAACAGGATCTTGCTAAGTCACTCAGTTGTCCAAGCTATGCTCGAACAAGTCACCCTCTTGCCTCAGCCTCCCAGAAAGCTGGGATTATAGGCATGTGCCACCATGCCCAGCCCAGATAAGCTCTCTACTCCTTCTGACTATCATAAGGCTCATACAGCATATTCAACAAAATACAGAATAGAGTCTACTGTCTACCTAGTCGATGTCACTAGCAGAAGAAAAATGAAAAACCTTTTGGCTTTCATGCCTCTTTGCTCATCCCTCCCTGCATTGCAGTATGCTAACATCAACTGGACAGATGATAACTTGCAATGCCACACTAAAACAGCTACTTTCAAAACTATCATGCTGCTAATGTACGTGGTTTCCAGATCACAAAGGCATCTACATGTCCCACCCCTCCATCTGGAGCTGACAGTGTCTTACAAGAGCTGTCTGATGTTACTCCAGTCCACACACATGGTAGGGACTTTGGTGCTACAGTGCTCATGAAATTTGTAGCCACAAGTCTGACACCGAAACCCGTTTAACAGGAACTTCTGGCAGATGTCACAGAAGGCAAGCTTGAGGAACGTCTTCCGAGCCTGTAACAAGAATGTAGGGGTAAGCTGTGTTAAATACAGGAACAATGACTCAAGATAGTTCATTTTCTCCAGGGTCTCCTAGAGTTTACACAAATGAAGTCATGTTTCCAAAGTCTGTACAATTCATAACCGAAAATTAAGTATATTTCTGGCTAATGGAATATAAACAATAGCACAACTAGAGCTTTAAATAATCCAACAATCTACATCCTTATTACCTCACCTTTTAGAAGTTCCTATCATACAAACTAAGGCACTCAACATACCATGAAATGAGAAGAGATGTGCAACTTACAAAGTTGTGTGTTGTGAGGGGAACATGATCCAAGAAATCTACTTGAAGTTCTTCTCCAATCAAAGAGGCAGCATCAGTATTCCAATCTAAACGTGCCTTTTTACTAAAAATGATTTAAAAAAACATAACATGAAAAGGAAATGTTGAAACAAGTTGACAGTTCAATATGAGTAACACGGCTACTTTTTACTGTGTGTTACCTAAATACAACTTATGTCCAAACAATATTCACATATGTAATCCATACAGCAAACCTATAAAGTAGGTATTATTACCCCATCTCACAAGTGAAAATTCTAGGGCTCCATGGAAATAAGAAAAGGGCCTATATTGAAATCCATGTCTGTTGGACTCCAAAGCTTATGTTCTTAAAAGTTTTTTTTAAAAACATAAAAGTAACAATCTCATGGTAAGGTATATACATATTAAAGAAGACTTTATGACATTAAAATCCTATAAAAAATCCTCAAATCCTGTGAAAGGGATTGGAAGTATTACTACAGTGTCAAAATAGATAAGAACTTCAACTGTACTTTGCCATTAATAGCAAACTCAGATCTGTAATTGTTTGAGAGTCTATAAAAACAAATACAAATTAAAGGGAGACTTAACTGTCTTAAAATTTACTGAGACAAAAAAGAAATTTTTACTGAGACCACTCTTGCTGAACTCAGGGTAAATAAGACAGAAAAATGTACCCCTTTAAGTACAAATTAATGCCCAGCTCCCTTCTGTAGTCTCCTGCCTGCCCATTTCCTGAAGGCTGGAAGTGCTCAGGTAAGGAGAGAATAATGCAGATTCAGCATCTTCAAGTCTCTCCCATCACCTACCAGATGACCTATCCAAGCGGTTTTTCCTGTTATCCCCTCAGTAAGTACCCTACCCCTTACCATAATTCCCTGCACAAAGTCTGGAACACCTCATGCTACTCTCAAGTCCTGTCCAGTCCTAATGGGAGGAAAAGGGTCACTTTCTGATCAAGCTCTGGGAATCACCTGTTCTGGACAGAACCCAGGCCACCTCCAAATCAATGTAGCTTTGGAGAAGAGCAAAAAAGCCCTCACTGTCTCAGAGCCTCACTGGTTAAGGAGCACTATAGGCTGGTTTGTAGGCAAGGACATAGTTAAACTTGCCCTCTGAGCAAACTCATGCCCCAGGCTACTCTCTTGGGACCTCCTCAAATCGTAAAGACAGAAGCTAAAGAGGAGTAACAGTGGTACTGCTCTCCACAAGAAGGCAAAGTTAAAAGAACCTTCTGTAAAGGTCTCCCCATATCAGTAGAAGCATACTAGATAATTATGGACAGCTCTGTTGCTATGAGGGATTACTCCTAGCCTTGAGCTATCCTGCAACTACCATCAGAAATCAGCCAAGCCTTCCCAGAAGCAGATCTCCTGATTTATCTTTTAGCCCCATGGCTGTCAAACACGAAGGAGTCGATACATATGAAAATGAATAAAAATGAGTGAGAGGAGCTAGAGATGGCACTCGGGTAAAATGTGCTTAGCATGCATGAGGCCCTGGGTTGAATCTCCAATAGCCCCACCAAAAAGCAGGCACAAACAGCAGGAGCTGATCTCCTGACGGTAGCGTGCTTTACCTATAAACAGTGACTACCCACTCCAATTAATACCTCGCAGCAAACACAAAAAACCTTTGTTGTTGAGAAACCTACATGCTAACATTCCTGTTTCTGTCCATGTAAATAACATCAACACCTACCATGTATTCTATTTTTCAAGGGAATTTCCGAGTAATAGGGTAACTTCAAGTTCTTAATACACATTTTTCTGAACTGTCTCTTTACAAACAAAGGTATATGAATATATGATACTCTATGGGAGTGGTGGCAAATCTGTGGCACATTTTATTGTGTTTTTAAGACAAAAGACTTTAATGTAGAGTTGCTTTTTTCTGAACTAAAACCACAGTATTCAGGTCTAAATGCAGTGCTGGCACTTTACAATAAAAAGTGGATTTTCGTTGCAGTTTGGCACTTGGTCTCTAAAAGGTTTGCCATCACTGTTCTGTAGGAACCTAGCAAAATTATTTGAATGGAATCCTCATCCTGAATAATGAGCTCTTACCCTTTGTGTTCATGGAGAAGTCTGAACACTGCACAGCACTCTGGTTGCAGGCCTCTCACCTTGAGAGCTTTCATAAGGCAGTCGTGCAAGCTCATCCCATTCCGCACATTGACCTACAAACAAAGGCCACTTTCAGGACCCACATGGACCACAACACCAGTTGGAGGGAGCACAGAAATAAACACATCAGGCCGTGAGGTGTGTGGAAAAGATTTATGACAGCATTGCATGTAATGGTACACATGCATGTGCATAAGCACACAGGAACACCATGTCCAGCAACAGGTGCGTGCTTGAACGAAATATGAACAGCCATACAATGGCACACTGTGCAGCTATTGTATCATATTACTAGGATAACCTGGAGGGAGGAAAGTCCATGAAATATTCATTGAGGGGAAATACTGCTCAAAATAATATAAACAGTAAGACTAATTAACGAGGAGTGTAGAAAGATGTGGCCCCAGTGGTTAACATCTGAGAGCACAGCCAGAATAGGACAGTAAGATTCCCTGAATTTACTGCTAATTTGCTTAATTCACCAATGTGTGTGCAACATGACATTAAAAAAAAGAAGACACGTCCATATGATCCACGACAAACATGACACGAATTTTAGGATTTAAAAAGGCCTATTTTCAGTGAGGAGTGGTGGTACATGCCTACAATTCCAGCACTCGGGAGGCTGAGACAGGAAGACTGCTGTGAGTTCAAGGCCAGCCTGGGCTACAAAGTGAGTTCAAGGCCTGGCTGAACTACAAAGTGAGACCCTGTCTTTAAAAAAAAGAAAAAAAAAACCCAAAAAACAAAAAAACAGACTATTTTCAATAGGCTGGTATTCCATTAATGGCAGCTGTATGAAAATTTCAACTAAAATCTTTCAAAGTTTAGATAAAAGCTTTCTACACTTTGTTTTCAAAGCTAGGAAAGTTAATTTTAAATGAGGCATCTAGAGTGAGCAGCACCAGCAAGAGCAGAGTTAGATGTGCAGCACTGAGCCAATAGTGCAGTTCCTCCTCCTGCTCTAAGCAGTCCCCGCTACCAGAAGCCAAGCCAGCCTCTGCAGCTCCTCGCTGGCTGGCGTAGGACAGAGGCAGATGCCTGAAGAACTGCACAGAGGGGCTGGGCGTGCCCAGTTACCAGGCTACAGTATGGACCACCACGTCAGGAGGCAAAGCAGCAACACTGAGACTCTGGAGAGACTGGAGGGAAAGTGTGTCAAGTAATTGAAAACACTGGCAAGAGTCAATGCAAGAAGGTTTCACAGGGCCTTATTTTGCTACGCATCTGCCCAGTAATCAATATCTGAAGGACAGAGATGGGCTCCACATTAAGAGCACAGTACAGAAAAATTCAACCTTGTAGAAGAGAATTTATATTTGGGGTAATGGGAGTCAGGGAAGAACATTCTCCTGAAGGATCAAATCTGGAATCAAAGAAAAGATTTTTTCCAAACTACAAAGCTCCTCTGGAGATAAGGACAGCTTCCCTGCTCCAGAGGACATGCTCCCTCCCTTAGCTACATGGGAGAGGAATAGCTGTGAGCAACAGTGCAGAGGGACCACCTGACTCTTTAAGCAGCTATCACAGCAGCCCTGTAAAGAACTGGGGAGCTTATGAGGGCCAGGGTTACCCAACACTATCACCCATATAAATGCATTACCTATTTTTTTAAATGACATTTTTTAAAGTAACATTCTTTAAAAGTTTCTTGTAGTTACCAAAACAATTCAGACAAGTGTTTCTGAAATTTGTGTCAAAACAATTACAAAGGAGAGTATAGAAACACAAACTCAACAAGTGTCACCATTAGCCAAGTGTAAACTGGATGATGGGTAGTAACCAATATTCTCATCTACTATCCTGTGTATTTTTAAATGAAAGCATTCTTGAAGCAGTGACAGCCTCAGGAAAAATTCCATTGACTTCGAACAAAACAAGTGAGAAATTCTAATCTGAAGCATGAAGGTGAGATGCTCAGACCAAGCAGCACAGCAAAGATATACCAGGCAACGGCACTCTGGTGTGTGTGGTCAGTCTCTGCCTCACAAGTCCCAGCCCAGAGCTCTAGCCCAGGAGGGGTACTCCTTGGCACTGGTGGAAGGGTCCATGAGGAGCCTATGGAAACAGATTCCCAGCCTCCCTTTTCAGCATATCCAAGGACCTGGACTTAGTTATTTTAGAATGAAGCCCAGAAATCTGCATTTAACTTGCTGGTCAGGAGATTACAAATGTAGTTCTAGTCACTCACTTATGCAATAATAACAAGGAAAAGCAGTGGCAGCAGGTCAAAGAGGCAGATATGTTTAAAAACATTGTAAAAGTGAAGTATTACTTCTAACATTATTAAAATCAGGGACCCATCTTCTGCTTCTTCTCTTTGTTACACACACACCTGCCATACTCAATGACTTCAAATCATTTTGGAACTACTGAGAGGAGGAGAAGTCACTTACAGTGAGAGGACATGCAGACAGCCAAGGATGCCCAGCAGATGGCTCCTCTGCCCTCTGAAGCTGGCACTCTCCAAGCTGGTCTGAGAGGAGAGTGCCCAGCCTTTCCTGCCAGAGTTTTGACACAAGCTGCAGAAGCCAAGTCTCTAAATCACTACTTCCCAACCTGAAAGCCGTCAAGGGCTGTACCGCTGGCCAAAACAGCTACGAAATAATCACAGCTGCCACTGCACTAAGTCTGAGCTGCATTTCATAAAGTCAGAACACAGAGGCACAAAATACTGTGTAACTTGTCTAGATAACTCAGCTGAGAAAAGGCAGTGAGGGATCTCAACATGGCTCAGGTTTTATGGGTCCACACACCTAAACTGGCAGTAGACAGTTATGAAGATGATGATAAGAGCCAGGAGAAATGCCAAATGGTCTTCAGACTCCCATAACATTCACAATTCTGACCTGACCTCTCAATGTAAGGCCAGAAAGAAAATTAATAGAAAACAGTAGGGCAAGCCGGCCATGGTGGTACACACATGTCGTTCCAACACTTGGGAGGCTGAGGCAGGAGGATCACTGTGTGTTCGAGGCCAGTGTGGGCTACATATAGTGAATTCAAGGCCAGCCTGAACTACAAAACAATACCTTGTGTCAAAAAACAAAACAAAAGCCAGGTGTGGTGGCGCACACCTTTAAACCCAGCACTCAGGAGGCTGAGGTACGCAGAGCATTCTGAGTTCCAGGTGGGCTTGGGCTACAGCATGAGAGCAAGGCCGGCCTGAGCTATATAGTGCGACGCTGTCTCAAATAACTAGGGCCATGAGTTTAGCTCAGTGGCTTAAACGCCTGCCTGGCAGGCACGAAGTTGTGAGTTCGAGCCCTGGTGCCACAAAAAAAAAAAGGAATTAAACTTCAACTACAAGTCTTAGAAATGCCCCCATATGAATGTGTTGACAGAAGGCAGCCATTCAAGGCAAGAGTAACAACAAAAGAAGGAATGTCACCAGGTAGGGAAAAGCAGGGTGTTTGGAAGGAACAATAATACACACAACAGGATAGAAAAATCAATTTCTAAAACCCCTGAAAATGATATTCTCCCTGCAAACAGCTGAGCAACAGGGTTCACACTATTTTCTACAGGCAGACGAAAGCTAAGTTTCCTAGGAGGAATGCACATACCACCGTTCTCTGCTTATTTGGCAAGAAGACCCGGATGGTGCTACTTGTCTTCGAGGACTCTGTGAGTTTGCCATCATCTGAGGCCCGGCGCTGATAACCAAACTGCTGCACAATCGTTGGGGAGATGCAGCTGGAGCCATCAAACACGGAGTCCTTGAGTCCAAAACCGTTGCTGATCGTCTTCCAAGCACCCTGTATGTGCTCCATGGGTGCAGCTTAAGCAGTAAATGAAACCTGGTAAAAAGACAAATAACTGTAATTCTAAAATGAAAGCACTTAACCTAGGGACACAACATAAAGAGAGGGTGTAAAGATAGTGGTATATGAATTTTTATAATTTATGAACAAATTAATTAGAAAGGAATTTCTACAATAGTAAGTTTCCAAAAAATATTTCACACAAAAGCCAAAAATAAGAGAAATGGGAACTAGAAGTCAAGAGACTTGTTTGTTTTTGAGACAAGGTCTCAGTAAGTAGTGCAGGCTGGCCTTGAACTCACTACGGCCTCAAACCCACAGGGATCCTCCTGCCTTAGCCTATTGAGTGCTAGATTTACAGACCTGTGCCAGTGCGCCCAGCTAAAAAACTTATTAAAGAAAGAAAAAATTTCTAAAATGTGTGTTAAGTACCTTACATATGAACTATCTCATTTAATTTTTACAAAGATCACCAAAAAATCTCCTTTGACCACTCCTCATCATTCCCTGAGGACTAAACTCAAGACCTTCACACTGGGCTATACCCCCAGCCTCTTCTTTTAAAAATTTTTGTATTTTTGAGACTTGCTCTGCTTAAATCTTTAAGCTTTCCAGTCTGGTCTCAAACTTAATATCCTCCTGCCTCAGCTACCCAGACTGCTAGGATTATAGGTATATGTACCACCATGTCTGCCTCACATTCTTCTTTAAGCCAAGCTAATTACTTGACAAAACCCAGGGAACAGGTAACATAACCAGATTCCATATCTGCTTAAAGTCTATTAGTTTGCCACTATCGGTTCTGGTGCAGAAGCAAAGCTTATTTACAATCAGAAGAAAGGAGAGACAGTCACCTAACTCCAAATAACCAAATGTTTTAATGAGGCACTAAGACAACTGCTATGGATCCAATGACATGAAGTCAGTCAGATACTCTGTCTCAGATGTCAGGACCAACAAGGCCCTAATGCTGGCTTCAAAGTCAGCAGAAGCAGATGGCTTGTTTCCTCTTTTGGAAAACTGTGAGGCTGATAAAGTCTCCTTCTCAAGACTCCTTCAGAAACTTATTTAGTCTTACTAACAGCTGCTACCTTTGACTAGGAAACATCAGTCTACAGTGGTGCACACAGCACACATTCTTCCCCGTTATGCAACACAACCCTCACAGGGATCTCCAGGTAGGAACTGCATTCCCAGTGAAGTTGAGGAAATTCACACATCCAGCTTATGAGTGGCAGAGTTGAGATCAGAACCAGGGTACTCTACCCAGAGGCCTTGCTTCCCACATTTAGCAGTAACACCAGAATCATTTGGTCAGAGCTGAGGCAACCGAGAACTATAGATTAGAAACTTCATTTTCACCCAAAAGATCCTGTACAAATACCCACTATGTGGTAAACTCTCAAATCAGGAGAGGCTGGGTGTTAAGAACACCCCACCCTATAGCTATAGGTCCCACACTCATGATTCAACCAATCACGGCTCAGGAATATTTTTATGTGTGTCCATACTGAATGCATACTTTTCTCTTGTTCCTGTTCTCTAAACGATACAATATAACAACCCCCTGCATGGCACCCACATAGCACTATGTACTATGGGTGACCACAGACAAGGGTGTGCACAGGTTCTGTGCAAACACAGATGTCACTTTCTACAGGAGTCTTGACCCCAGCTGCACATTTTGGTATGGTAGGGTAATGGAGGCATCCAGGCAGCAGTCCCCAGAAGATAACAAGGGACACCTAAATCCATAACAGAGCAACTACAGGTCCAGAGACCGATGATGACAACAAGGGGCTCCTCTTGTAGTCTTGGTATAAGCTTTCTGGAAAATATGGTAATAACCACTAACATTTTGAAGTGTTCCTAAAGACTGATTTTGTAATTCTATTCTAGGAATTTAACCTACAGAAACATAAAACAAGGCTATAAAGATACAAACATGGTAAGAGTATCAATTGCAGCACGGTTCACACTGGGAAAAGAACAAATGCCCATCAACAGGGAAATAAATAAATCATCATAACATGTATATAAGAAGTAAATGCACATGTACAGAAATGGAAAGATACTCAAAACAAAAACAAAGCAGTCAGAACCTGCCTCCTTTACACTAACCCAAAAAAGGGAAGGAAATCTAACTCATAAAGGAATCAGAAAAATCTAGAATTCTAAACAAAGTGTTAACAGTGATTATTTCAGTGGGACTGTGAGGAGTTATTTTATATATGTATATAGTCTACTTTACATTTCTTTTTTATAATTTACTATTACTACATTACAACTTTCTACAGTTTATTTCTGTAAGGAACAAGAAGACAAAAACCTCAAGCTGTCTCCTGCCTCTGTCACCTAGGCAACCACAGCAATCTCATGGCGTCTCTCCCTGTTTAAAATGCAGAATAAAACCTAACTGCCTTAATGAGGCTGCCAAGACCTTTCAAAAGATACCAGTCTTGACACCCTAGGATTTCTCAACTTGTTTCCTTTACCTGAGAAGCCCCAACTCCCAGAAATAGGCAAGGTAACCTGGGCAAAGTGGAGCAATTCCAGCACTCAGGGAGGCTGAGGTAGAAGGACAAGTTCAAGCTCAGTCTGGGCAACTAAAAAGACAGAAAGACCCTGTCTCAAGATTAAATTAAAAAGGACTAGTTCAGTGTGAAGGTTCAATCAAAGGATAGGGGACAGGGGAAGAAGGAAGGAAAGGAAAAAAAGTTATGGTGATGGCCTTTTCAAATTGTTTCCATTCAAGAAGCATCTCTTAAGTGAAAATTTCCCTAATCACCCTCGCCAAAACAGCCTGCTCTTCTTCTCTCATCAAATAATACTGTTTTACTTTCAGCGTGGTACTCATTGCATTAGACTACTCTCAAAATTTACAAATTCTGGGTGATGATCCACCATGCTTCAGCTCCATAAGGGGAGGACTCTACCAATCCTATTCACCGCTGTGTTCTTAGTATATAATACAATACCTGGAACACAAAGACACTCAACTATTAAATGAATTCTGCTAGAAACCAGAATATTGTTTAAAAAAAAAAACTAATTTTTAAGTAGAAGATATGTCAAGTCAGGGATTTAGCTCAGTGGCGTAAGCGCCTGCCTGGCAGGAGGTCGTGAGTTCAATCCCTGGTACCAAAAACAAAACAAAACAAAAAAAAAAAAAAAGAAAGAAGAGATATATCAAGAACAACTATGTATGAACTCAATCTCTAAATGTAGTGCCTCTTTTAAATATATCAGCAAAAACAAACTATAGTAAATTTCATTTTACATTTAGTTGCAAGAGAACACTGTATTGGAATCTACTAGGAAAGGGAAAAAACATGGAGAGAATTTTTGCAATCTGGAAAGCTTTTAAATACTCCAAACAAGAGCTTAAAATCTGAGTTTGTATAATTAGTGCTAGAAAGTATCTTCTTCCACCCTCACATGGATGATTCCAACTTTAAAAGTTTAAAGGCAGCTGGAAGTGATGAACCACTCCTGTAATCCCAGCTACTCAGGAGACTGAGGCAGGAGGATTCCAAATTCAAGGCCAGCCTGGGCAACTTAGTGAGAGCCCATCTCAAAACTAAAAGGTGTAAGGATGTGGTTCATTAATAGAGTGTTGGGATAGCATGTGTGAGGCCCCAAGTTCGACTTTCACTACTATTTGTTTTTTTTTTAAACCAAACAGCTTAAAAGTTAAAACTGAAAGCAAGCCAATGATTCAACAACAACAACAAGTCCTACTGGTTAGTAATGAATCCACTTTAAAGATTTAAACATCTAAGAACAGTAATTTTATGGTGAATTCTAAGTCTCGTAGGTGCTCAAAAAATACGGTGCTGGTATTTAGTAGCGAACATAATACTATAACTTAGTAAAAATGACATGATAAAAATATACTTCAATTTGAGTTTTAGATTTATCATTCATAATTTTAATTCTTTCATCTTCTCAGGAAGACCATTTACACGCCAAGAGGTAGTAACCTCTTCAAGGTTACCACACTCCAACAAAACAACCCACTGGCTGAAGCTGCTCTAGCTAAGGGAACGAAATTGGGGCTCTGCCAACTGCCCCCAGGGAAGACAGCATTTGCCTCACCTGTGGTCAAAGGCAACTATATGCTAGAGTGTCCCTTAATTAATTTATTAAACAAAGTTGGAAGCAAGTACCTTCTAAAAAATCACACAGCAGTAACATACTTCAATCGTCAATGGAGACTTTTAGAAAACACGCTGCCACTACTCTGAAATGTAAACAATGCAGGTCTAGCTTCTGACACTGTGACCCCACTGCGATGTGCTGACTAAATGTTGTGTTAAAATGCATGCATGCAAACTGCACATGGTGGTACATGCCTGTAATCCCAGCACTACAGAGGCTGAGGCCAACCTGGGCTCAACAGTGAGTTCAAGGCCAGCCTGAACTGCATAGCAACACCTTATCTTAAAAAAAAAAAAAAAAAAGTGGGGCTGGGGATATAGCTCAGTGGCACAGCACCTGCCTGGCGAGTACGAGGTCCTGAGTTCAATTTCTGGTACAAAAACAAAAAAACAAAAAAACCAGGCGTGAAGGCACACACCTGTAATCCAAGCACTTGGGAAGCTGAGGCAGGAGGCTCACTGCAAGTTCAAGACCAGCTTGAGCTAAAAAGTGAGCTCAGGGCCAGCCCAAACAGTATAGTGAGACCCTGTCTCAAAAAACAAATCAAAAGAAAACAACAACAACAACAAAAACCCACACATGAACAATAAATCAGCTTTTGCCTGTGAAAGGTGTTTCACAGTTTCATACAAAATAGGAAAATACAAATAAAAACCTAAATACTATTCTATATTTAATTTCAGATTTGTAAAATTTAAAACTGAAAACATCCACCTTAAGCTTTTGGGGAAATCTGTCTTCTCATACACTGATAAAAGTGTAAATCATAACAGTCTAACGATTTAGAAATGTCTAAAAACAAAAAAATAATTTTAAGTGTCTACAAACTAAAGATTTAATTTCACATGTCATTTTATTATAGACAGCAAAGCTAGGTAACAATATTACAGGCAGTCAGACAGGGCTAGGCCCTTGGGGGAGTCAATATAGAGGATAAAAACACATTACAACTGTGGCCCGAGGTGCACCTATTTATTGGAGGCCAGGCTTTCAGATAAAGACAAAATGACCAGGCCTACATGCCTCCCTAAGAAATAAACAATAAATTAACATCCGTTAACCCAGTGGCTGATCAAGACCTCCTGATTCATCACTTCTAAAAAGCTCCTTGTTCTCTCCATGTACACTTTCAATCTGTTGACTAAATGCTATGTGACTTGCTTCCCCACTGGATCAATACTACCTAAGTGGCTATATTTGTAATCTTACTGACTGATCATAGGATTGTGTCCTACTTTATAATCACCTCGTGATTTCAAACCCACCTCATGATTTTGCTCTAAAAAACTTCCTCTATAAAGTGGGGTCCGCAGCAACCCATTTTTCAGGTTCCCTCCTGTCTCTTACAAGCATGCATGCCTTCTCTCTCTCTCTCTCTCTCTCTCAATAAATACTTCCTATTCTTAACCTCTGTTGTTCCTTAGAATTCATTCTTTGGCTTTGGAGAAGACGAACTCGGTGTATCTGACATTTAGCAGGTTGGGAGTTCCATGTATTTCTCCTACATCACTTTGACAATCTATCTTATAGAAGACAAAACACCCAGCACTATCCAAATACACAGGAGTGCTCACTGCAGCACTGTTGGCAGTATCATTAACTAACAAAAACTGGGGCTCAAAGTCATGGACCCCATACTGGGACAGCATAAAACAAGACTGGTGTTAAAAAAAACTTCTTGGAAAAAATAAAAATTAAAAAAACAACTCTTGGAAAGAAGGCTTTCTCCAATACCTGGCTCAAGGACTGATTTGGTCTTTACTGCTCAACCTGTACTGTGTATATTCCAAATGGATGACTGAGGCCAACAACATATTCCCAATACCTCTAAAAATACTTTAAAGGACTGTATATGTTGTGTAATACCAAAAACAAACCAATAATTAAAAATATATTTGCAATGTTCATCAAGTATTTATTGGCATTATCCAGTTTTTTTCAACCTAACATAAGTCTATTGTTTAAAAGTAAATTAACTGTACCATTTGAAGGTAACTGGTAACAAAGTGTTTATTAATTATAAATTTCCACAGTTATCCAGTGATAAAAATAATCTTTTCCCAGATAACTCTCTCTACATATACAAAAGACTAGCTTTTATAACCACAAAGGTTCCCAGACCACAAATACTTACCTGGTGAGGCAGGCCAAGAATTTATATTTTACAGACTAAACATTTATCTTTTACAGGTCAGAAAAGACACAGCATGTTTATAATCTAATTTATGGCAATGCCATATTCTATAATGTACTTCAGAAGCCTGCAGTTTACCTAACAGGAATTCCTCTAGTCTCTTACAGCGTACAGGTTCAACAGGTTTGAAACTACTGCCTTCTGCATTCCAGAACCCCTCTTTCCTCTCACAACAGGATGCCTCAGAAATCTAAAGGCTAGGTCCTGCCCTATATCGCCCTCTACTCTTGCTTCTACTCCATTTCAGTCCAACCCTACAGTCAGTCTTTGAAAGACATGATTTTAAAAAAACACAAGGGAGTGACTCCTAACTATCAGACAGCCACCTACTCACGATCTGCCAATCATGAGTTTATATAAATTTCTCAGAATGTGTTTTGTGACAGCATCTCAATACAGTGCAGGCTGGCCATAAACTCACTTATGTAGTCCAGGTTGGCCTCAAACTCTCAACAGTCCTCCTGCCTCAGCTTGCCCAGTGCTAAGAATGCTGGGATAACAGGTGTGCTCCACTACACCCAGCATCACATCATTTCTGAGGGTTGCAGGTTCCACAGGTCCACCATTGTCTGCCTTTTACTGGCTTCATGCTTCACTCTGTCAAGGAGTTTGAGGGTATTAATCTGCTTTAAGCAAGTAGTTCATGATTTTTATGGAATAACTCTTTTCATCCACTACTTTTTATACCAAATATTCATTTTTGTTGTCATAGTTTACTTGTCATAATCTTGCAATCTCATTTATTAGCTGCATAAATATTCCTTTTTAGAAAGTCAGATGAGCTGGGCATGGCAGCACATGTCTGTAATCCCAGCACTCAGGAGGCTGAGGCATAAAGATTGCTGCAAGTACAAGACAAGGATGTCCATTATCACCACTCCTATTCAATATAGTTCTGGAAATATTAGCCAGAGCAATTAGACAAGAGAAAGAAATAAAGGGAATAAGAATAGGAAAGGAAGAAGTGAAATTATCATTATTTGCAGACGATATGATACTCTATGCAGAAGACCCCCAAAAATCCATTAAAAGACTTCTAGAAGTAATAACCAAATTTAGTAATGTAGCTGGATACAAGGTGAACACTCAAAAATCAATAGCATTCCTGTACACAAACAACAAAGTCACTGAGAGAGAGATAAGGGAAACCACACCCTTCACTATAACATCCAAAAAAATGAAATACTTAGGAATCAATCTAACA